>BFEA01000909.1:161729-174101 GCA_003427395.1 Chara braunii | reverse complement strand
TTTAAGCAGGAAGATCTGGAGGTATCATCATAGGGCCTGTCTCTTATACACATCTAGATGTGTATAAGAGACAGGTCCGGAGGTCCGGATCATGTCCGAAAGTCCGGACGGTCCGGAGAGGTGCGGACGTGCGTCCGACCAGACGGTCCGGTAGGTCTGGAGTCCGGATCCGGCGCTACCATGGTTTGGAGTTTGTTGCAAGCATAATGATTCGCATCCTTTCATCGATACCAGTCTAACCGCTTACAAATTGTTTTTTAGCAAATGCATGATCTGATGATGAGTGAAATATTCTCTTCGACATCCATGAATCGTTCTCTATTTGCACCATGGAAATAATGATCGAGGCATATGTGTGTCGTCGCATTTTGCGATTGTTCATGCGATACTCCTACCTTCCCATCAAGGAGAATCGGGACTCTCCTACGCATAATAACGGACCCACGAGGCAAACGGATATTATGAGCAGGAGTTACTGTTTAAACAAGAATGACTGATGCTTCAATAATCTTTAATCCTTTGGAGCAAGTGTGATTTATATCCCGTGTGTGTTTTATTTATAACTTCTTCAGATCTTGGAAGGACAACCAGCGAGGAACTACATACCCTCACGCATGGGCCCTGTTTATGTGTGTACGAGTTACATGCTCTTATAATAATTAGAATATCCGCTTTGCCAATCGATGATCGTTTTTCGCTTAGAAACCACAAATCGCGGAAACAATGATCGAGGTATATCTGGTCTTTCGTGCTTTACTCTTTATGGTCAATAAATCCTTTATTTTAATTTATTTTATTTTATTATGTTATGTTATTGTGTATTTTGTAAGAAATAATTCTTTGCAATAAAATAGTTGCGCCTTGGTTATGAAGGATCAACAGAGGAACCAGGTGCCCTCATATAAGAAATCTCGACCCTACACACATTGCCGTTTAGAGACAGTATAGAGTACGGTTGATGCAAGCGGGTGTTTGCCTTCTCCACTGTAATACCCGCACAATGCGAGTAGATGCTAGCAAGGTCTTTTTTTTTTTTTTTAATTTCTTATTTTTATAATTTTTTATTTTTTTTTCTCGCGAAGATTGCGCTATGAAAGGAACAGCAGAGGAGTTAAGTCCTCTCACATGCAGATCTTGACCTTGCATGTCCCCTCATATGGACGGCATCGTGTGGGGACGATGAATGGGAGAGTGTTTTTCTCATAAGTCATTAGATCTCTTTATAGACTCCGCATAACATAGGCAGGAAAAAGAAGATGCACTCCTACCCAACTGATCGTACTCTACAAATATGAGCGAGCGATATACCACAAAAGAAGGAACTGCTTTGCAAATCGACTTAATTCTTTTCTGCTATCATAAAGCGCAATGTAGACATGCAGCTAATAATGCTCCGCGATTATAAGCATTCCTGCCAAACTTCCCAAACCCTTTCCTTCTATCTTCTTCCGACCTTTCTCATGCTTTCCTGTACTCTCCCTCATTTACGTGCTTACGGATAGCGAGACAACGATCCCGGGGATTTCGACCTTTGGCCTTCTGCTATGATCTATGTCCTGATGAAGAGACTGAACCGGCAATAGTTATGCCCCGTATCTGGCAAGTTGGGTAAAGAAGGCCTGTGCATGCCAAGTAAGGAGGATGGGGGTATGCGCCGATATATTACTTCGGAGCTTGACTGTGATACGTGTATCGTGTCACGTTGCGACATATTGATTTTTCTCATGTGGTACTTTAACACACAACAAGGTGGAGGGATCCTCCCGCTAGCACTGTTGGTGGTGTGTCCCACCAACCGCATCACCCGAGACATCCAGACATAGTAAGCACAGGGTAATACCAGGAGAAACGCCGAATCTTTGGGGGCAGTAATCTGATCGGAGTCTCGGGCCGGGAGCATCAATATTTAAAAACTTCGAGAGCGGCTTGGGTAAGTGTGTCTCCCTCTATCGGTTCCTTGAACAACGTCCTCTCCCGTGTGTTTGTGTCTTTGCTGTTATCATTTCTTTGCTGTTGCAGGTCCCTCCGAAGGAGTGCTTCCCTGGAGGATGGTGGGACGAAGTCACCGCCAAGTATGACTGACTTAAGGGGCAAGCATGGCCCAACAAGCCCGCCCAAGCCCTCATTGCCACCATGAAGCCAGAGATTCAGAGCGCGACAAAGGTTCTGACCGAAACCAGGAATTTCCCCAATTTTTTTTCCTTCATAGGTTTTAGCGATCTTGCTAACCTTGCATGTGCATGGGATAGGGGCAGGGAATCGTTTGATGAGAAGTTGCTCCACACAGCCAACCTGTTGGAGCAGAGAAAAACCAATTACGGTAAGGAATGCATTGAACTGCCAGCTAGGACTCCGATTGTCGAACAAACCTTCCTACGAATCAGGGGCCTGGATCACTCCCACCTTCAGTGACAAGCGGTTGAAGCCCCTTTGGCGGATTGCACCATAACTGATGCTTTGGCCATGGATGACGATGAGCTATAGATGAATGCTGCCATCGCCGCTGTTACCGCCTCCGGAGGCCACAGTCCTGTTATAACACCCTCGCCACATAGGAGGCAGTATACAACATTCGCCCCTCTCCCCTCGCAGCATTGGGTGGAGCACACGGGAATTGGGTTCCGGCATGCACTTTGGAAATTAGACATATTTAATTATGTTGCACCCTTCTCCGTAAACGCACTTGTTTTCCTTGCTAACCTCACCCAGCAACAAGTCGCGACGTGCAAAGCCAACGCGATGACTGGGACTCTACCCTACTGTCCAACGGAAAAACCAGCATTCTGTCCGAATACGCTTAAATTCCCTTGTGTGTCATCTCTGGATCACACCAAGTGCGATTACACTGGCCCAGTGATGTGGTAGAAAAAAATCAAGACCGGTCCTGAGATCGACCTCAAGGGATTGAGGAAATGTTGGAATGTAGGCAGACCGTACCTTAGATGTAAGTGCGCGACAGAGAGGAAGAGAGACTGTGGAGGAGGTCTGATCTGAATGGACCATGCGATCTGGTATCTGCTTGATTATCCTGATATTCTCTTTCCAAACGAGGCCTCCATTAAAGTTAAGACTTCCACGTTCATTCACTTCTTGCGAGTCTCGTGGAAACCAGCAGTCGAAGCCTGTCTCACCTTTATGTTCATACGTGAGATCATGACACACGCCATCCTAGCCTTGGAGAGAGATTCGTCCCTCACCTCAGAGCCAGTGATCGATAGAGCCAGATGGAAGTATAACACCCTGATTACGATAGGGAGGGTACTCCTGCCTACAAGGGTGACTGGCAACCCCRGGGTAAGGGCACGAAATTCACCARACAATCAAGGGAATGCCCAAAAGAGGCAGCGCAACAACTTTCCGTTGATCGTCTCGCCCAGGCAGAGGGTACTGCCATTCGAACCCAGGGCAAGGCACGAAGACAGGGACGCCCCTAGGAATCCTCCACCAAAAGAAGATTGAAGCGAGGAGCATCCCCCACGGAATCATGAGGGTGGTGGCCCCCCCATTGCCGAGCAGATGGGCGGAAGGGCAGTGCACAACATGGCATTCGGAGGATAGGTGGACAGGCGCAACACACRAAGCATGAGCGGGTTAGATAGATTACCATCACAAGGAGGTTCAGCCATCTCAACCGCAGGTTCCATAAGGCACGAACGGGGGGACAGAGCCACGTCAAGCAACGGAGGAGCGAGGAATCAAGGCATTCGTTCTCCATAATAAGGCAAAAGAGTCAGACTACCTGACAATGGTATCTCTTTGTCGTTAAACGGGATCATAAAATCGCTCTGCACCCGCTCCTCAAATTCGTTTTTTATTCTTAACTTTTTTTTTAATCTTTTTTAATATATTCTATTTTTAGTCGCTTTTCTTTCTTCTTTTCTTCCCTTTTTTTCTATTTTTTCTTTCTTTCTTCTCTTTTTTTCTTTTTTTCTTTCTCTCTTTTTTCCCCTTTTTTTTCTTCTTCTTTTTTCCCTGTTTCTCTTTCGCCTTTTTTCCTTTACCTGGCCAAAACAATCAGGTACCACTCAGCCATCCATGCTTACTATAATGCCTTCCATGAGATGACATGCGGAGGAAGAAGTTTTTGAGCCAGAGGAGGGCGGCTGCATGGTTCGTCTGCCATCGGGAAGACTAGCCTGGAAAAGAAAGAAGCAGGAGAGGAATCAGTTCATACACATCAGATACACAAGCAGACTCATGGAAGTGGTCGCATTAAGGAAAATGGTATTGGACGTGTTAAGGCAGGTCGTTGGCGAAAGGTCTGCAGATTGGTTGGAGGAAGTGGTCATTGGCTGGCGGTATGGGGAGGCGCTGGGTGCGAAGCTATGCAAACTGGGCAAGGACTTCAAGAAATTCAAGAAGAATGAATGGGACGCGCAGTGTCAGGCAGGGAATTGCCCCTGTGGAGTAGGAAGGCACGCCGACTTCCTCAGCGCCGCTACCCTGAGACTCCTACGTGAGGATAGATACCTGCATGTCATCACCAATGACACAGGCGTCACAAACAACGGGCAGCTGCAGTTAATGATTAACTCGGGACTGAACCACATCCTGGTTAGGGCTCTCGATGAAGATTTTGCATTGAGTAAGGTGGAGAGAGCACTTGACGAGATTTTAACCACCCCGCGATGCGATGAGGAACTCAGCATGGAGGAAGAGAGGGAAGTAAAGAAGACGGTAATCAGGAATGTGAAAGCCAGCATAAGAGACTACTATGTGAGGCACATGTACATCAGTGAGGAGCCAATCAACGCAATCGCAATAAGGAGTGAAATCGAATGGCTGGCGGGAAGATTCCTGATTTGTCCTACGGACAAGGCTGCAAACACCACCACTTTTGTTTGCATTAACTTCATCAGAAGATTGGCGCTGCAACGCCTCTCTGGACCAGACTTTGTACCAGTACCGGAGCAGCCGGCGCAGGTTGCTGCGAGATTGCTAAAGGAAGCCTCCACCATCGCCCCGGCCTGCCTTCTGGAGGGCAGGCCGCAACTGCCACATGTCATGACAGTGTACAAGGCACACAAGGAGTCCTTCAGATGGATAACCAACACGGCAGGATCTGTACTATCCCCGGTAGCCAAGCTCTGCGATTGCCTTCTCAATCTCCTGGCTGCCGATGTACAGGCAGTGTCAGGCACTCTGCGCCAAGAAGAGTCAACATGTATATGATGAGCATGGAGTGGCACTACTGGTGGCGAATCTCATCCATCGGAGAATTCGTGGCCAATCTCCCGAGGCGGGTCTACTCGACCTACACAGGGGACATCACCAAGTGCTTTGAGACAAATCTAATGGACAGATCAGAAGACAGATTGGTGGAAGCCATAAGGTTCTTTGTAGGATGTGCGTTGGAGTGGAGGAGAGCCAGGACAGTAAGGGACGTCATTGCTGTAGTTATTTCGGCCAACGGATCAATGCATCTACACTGGGTCAGCGATGATCAGGACAGGAACAGAGACAGGCTGTACTTCGACGAGCAAGGCATTATTCAAGCATGTGAGTGGCTCGTATCCAATGGAGTGGTATAGATGGGCAACGGGGTGTGGAAGCAGATCCTGGGCATCCCCATGGGGTTGGCATGTTTGCCCATATTTTGTGATGTCTACTTCTTCAAGTACGAGTTCCAGATGATCTCTCAGTTGGTCGACATACAGGACCTGCAAGCGGTAGGCTGCTTCCATGACACGTACAGGTACATCGATGACTTGTGTTCTCTAAACAACACAATCATTGCCGGATTCCTAAGGGATGGGATGCCGGGAGGGCACCCAATTCGCCAAATCTACCCACGCGAGTTCATTGAGGTAAGGGACAACACCGAGGTGATGGTGGAAGGGCATGGCAAAGCTTCCAACTTCCTAAACCTCTCACTAACAATCACATTTACCATGAATGGTAACTACATGACCTCGAAGCTCGACAAGAAAAAAGGCTTGTCATTCAATCCTATCAGATTCATGAAATTCAGATCAAACTGATCCATCGCGCAATCACTGCAGATACGGACCGCACAAACAATTCTGATTTTGCTCATCTGTTCCAAAGAGCAGGATGCTGCTATCGAAATTAACAGGCTGGTACAGACAATAGTTTCGAATGGCTTCTGTAGAAGGCAGTGCTGGAAGATTGTGGAGAGGGTGTTCGACAACAGAGGCAAGTATCAGCCTGACGGACTTGATGATAACATGGTTTGTAGTATCCTGATTGTGCAGTTTCATATGTAACTAACTGTTGTGATGTGGTGTATGTGAGTGTGTTGTGGATGCCGGGGGGCTGAGGGCCAGTAGGCCTGATGCCCCTCGGTCATCATACCTACCGCCCCTATAAAGCCAGAAACCGGCGGGAAAGGGGTGGGGCACACACACGCACACACACACACACACACTTGCGCATAGAGGAAAACCATTGAGGAAGAACCAGCGGACCAGGTGGAACGAATCAGGTAACCCCCGGAGGAAAAAACACACACCAGAGATGATTGGTCATTAATAAATAAAGAAAAAAGAAAAAGAAGAAATGAGGCAGACTCTGGACCTGTGGGAAAGTCTTTTAGCTGAGAGATCGAAGAAGCAACCACTAGGGTAGCATCAGGCACAACAAGAGGTAGGAACACATCATGCTAAAGAATAAAAATAACTCCCAAGAAGATGAGTTATGGGATGTCGAGTAGGATGTTAAGACACTTGGGGAAAATAAGAAGTGTAACTTGCACTTCGGATAGCAATAAAAAATGATAAAGAAAATCTCTCCCAAACACAGATCATAGTTAGCGTACGAACACTTAGTAGAGTAACGACAGTCCTAACAGTTGGTCTTTGATTTTGTTTTAAAAAAAAAATTTGCACGTTTTTGAACAACTGGCCTTCAAAGAGGGGAACATAGCAGCTAAGACCACCAACTTCAAAGTGCACTGCATCGACCAAGTGGTGAGGTGCGGTACATTTGCCAAAAAATCCGGAATGAACACAGACTCGAAAAGGCTAACCATACCAAGGGTCGAACCGGTCTTTTGAAAAAAGGCACCACAAGAACATTGCATTTTCATAGGATTAGTACGCGAGCGCCGCGAACGCTTAGCGTTTTTTCTTTTTCTGACGTCCGTTTTTTTTTCTTTCTGCTTTCTTCTTTCTTCTTTCTTCTTCTTTTTTTTTCCCTTTTTTCTTTTCCCCTTTTTTTTTTTTTTTTTTTTTTTTTTTTTTTTTTTCTCGCCCTTACTGAGAACCAATTTCGAAAACTTCGGATGCGGGCTTACGACTATCAGGGAATTGACGACAACATTGCATTATTTGTAGGATTAAGGACCTCACTAACAGACACACAACCGCTAACTATTACGCAACTTGGCGCAGTTAGTCGGAGGTACAAGTGAGCGCATACGAGTGAGGTTACGGGGTACATTCGCTCTGGTTTCATGGGCGGATACGAGACTTTTGCGGAAGCAACGCTGGTTCATTGCCGAGGAATACTATGGACTACCAGGTGGATCAGGACTTGGTGGATCGTCTGATCAACGACGACGACAACGTGGTATAACCCTGCCCCGCGTCTTCGCTTCCTCTCTCTCTCTCTCTCTCTCTCTCTCTCTCTCTCTCTCCCCTTCTTGCTGTCACCCTCAAAATCTCCTTCGTGCTCTCTCGCTCGCTCTCTCACTCCATCTATCTTTCTTTCTCCCTTGGGTGCTACTTGCTCCAAAGGATTAAAGATTCTCGAAGCATCAGTCATTCCTGCTTAAACGGTCACTCCTAGCTTAAACGGTAACTCCTGCGCATAATATCTGTGTGCCCCTTGGGAGCAAGTGTGATTTATATCCCGTATGTGTTTTATTTATAACATCTTCAGATCTTGGAAGGACAACCAGCGAGGAACTACATACCCTCACGCATCGACCCTATTAAAAATCAGTTTATCAGTGTACGAGTTACGTGCTCTTATAATAATTAGAATATCCGCTTTGCTAACCGATGATCGCTTTTCGCTTAGAAACCAGAAATTGCGGAAACAATGATCGAGGTATATCAATTCTTTCGTGCTTTGCTCTTTATGGTCAATAAATCCTTTATTTTGATTTATTTTATTCCACTTTTTAAGTTATTGTGTATTTTTTAAGAAATAATTATTTGCAATAAAACAGTTGCACCTTGGTTAGCAAGGATCAACAGAGGAACGAGTTGCCCTCATATAAGAAATCTCGACTCTACACATATTGCCGTTTAGAGACAATATAGAGTACGGTTGATGCAAGCGGGTGTTTGCCTTCTCCACTTTAATACCTGCACAATGCGAGTAGATGCTAGCAAGGTCTTTTTATATTTTTATTATTATTATTATTATTATTATTTTTTATTATATTTTTGAAATATATATATATTTTAATTTTCTCGCGAAGATTGCGCTATGAAATGTACAGCAGAGGCGTTAAGTCCTCTCGCATGCAGATCTCGACCTTGCACATGTCGCCTCATATGGACGGCATCGTGTGGGGATGATAAATGAGAGAGTGCTTTTCTCATACGCCATTAGAGCGCTTTATAGACTCAGCATAACATAGGCAGGAAAAGGAAAATGCACTCCTACCCAGCTGATCGTACTCTACAAATATGAGCGAGCGATATACCACAAAAGTAGGAAATGCCTTGCAAATCGACTGAATCATTTTCTGCTATCATAAAGCGCAATATAGATATGCAGCTAATAATGCTCCGCGATTATAAGCATTCCTGCCAAACTGAATCCTTTTCTGTTGTCGTAAAGCGCAATATAGATATGCAGCTAATAATGCTCCGCGATTGTAAGCATTCCTGGCAAACTTCCCAAACCCTTTCCTTCCCACACACAATCAATCAATTAATCAATCAATCAATCAATCAATCAGTCAATTAAATCTATTGATTGATTGATTGATTGATTGGGATTGGTTCGTTGATTGACTGATTGATTGCATGGCTACGGACCGCCGTCGAGACGGTCTGGATTCAGTCCGGACTCCAGACGTCCGGTCTGGAAGGTCCGGATCTGCCAAAATTCGAGAAAAAAAAAGAAAAAGAAACGGTCTTGGACCCTTCCCCATTGAGGAGCCAAGCCCCCAAAATTGTTTTGGGGGTTTTTCAGGCCTGTTTATGCCTTTTTGGGGGGTCCGGACATGCTCTCTCTCTATAATAATTTATTAGACATCCCCAATTTTTTAATTATTAATAAAGCATTACCTTTTATTAGTTTTGAAGTCTTCTTTAAAGCTTTTTTATAGTTTGTGACTTATAACTCAAATTTGGTTAGGAATTCTCACATGACTCTGAGGCAAAAGAGGTTTGCATTGTTATTCTGCATAGCATACGTTTTTTTCAGATTTTTTTTTTTTAATGGTCCGGACATTTCCGGACCTGTCCAGACACCCGGACCGTCCGGATCCCCCCATGTCCGGAGGTCTGGAGATGTCCGGAATTCCGGGCGTCCGGGAACTACCGGACACAGGTCCAGTTCGATGTCCGGAAATGTCTGGGTCCGGGTCCGGCGTAGCCATGATTGATTGATTGATTGTGTGTCTGTGTGTGTGTGGGCCAGTGTTTCGCCACCGGCCCAATAAACCAAAAATATGAAAAAAGAAATTTCATCTCCGCTTGTTTTTTTTTCCATTTTTTTTTTTTTTTTCCCTTTCTATTTAATGTCAAAAACATTTATTGAAAATCATAGGCGTGTAGAGCTTTTTTTTATCTACACGCCTATTTTTTTATTTTGTTTTTTTGGCCTATTTTTTTGCCCTGAAAAAATTATCGGGGTTTCATGTCGGCACTCGGCCTCGGGCGGTCGGCCGCCGCGGCCTGGATCCCGACCGCGGGCGGTAAAATGGCCCGCGGTCGCGACCGTGGGTGATACATAGCATTGTATGGTTCCCTGCCTGGGAAATTCGTCATGTGCAAAGTCCTTCAAGGAACTCACGATGCGGACAGTCCATTGTCCATCCGGTTTCTGACTACTGTCCGAGCAGGTTTTTCATATGGACAGTGGACAATAAGGGCCTAGTTTGACACCACTAAAAAAAAGCTGAATTTCTAGGAAACATCACTCCACAGCACCCTTAGCTAATGACGACTACTTTGAAGTCAGGGCGGACAAAACGCTTTCAACACTGTGTCTTGTAGTGCTGTCATGGCGTCTGGTACTAGTGAACTCACAAAGTGGAGTGCTGTGTAGTCGAGCAATGCCGCACTTCGACTGTTTTTGCTCACTCTGACAGCTGTCCACAAACTTAACAAGCTGTTGTATAGCCCACAGTAGTGGACCAAGGCTCACAATTTAGGTTTCGGACATGTACGGGTTACTGCAGGAGCGCCCAATACATCCGACCACAAATGTTTCTCCTCTATATTTTCTCCACGGCCGATAGCTGGGCTAAGCACTGGTGGTTTAAGCAGGAAGATCTGGAGGTATCATCATAGGGCTGAATAMCCGCAGGCATATTCACTTCATCAGTTCACCAGGATTTGAACCCCCGCCTGTTTATCATTAGACTGGAGGGAATACGACAGGAAGCAACCGAGCAGATGCCATTCTTGGGGACAGGAAATGACCAAGCAGATGCCATTTTTGGCCTATAATTCCTCGTTTTTTTTTTTGGTGGCCGATTGGTTGTAACGAGTCTTGGGGAGTTCCACCTCTCACATACGAAAGGGATGTGTGAGACACCTTTAATCATTTCATAAAACCAAGAAGAGTCAAATTTTTATTGGTTTTCATGAAGAGGGAAGACCTGGAGGTATCATCAGAGGGCTGAACGACTCCAGGTACTTCAGATTTTGAGTTCACTGTGTTGGTAGGATTTGAACCCTAGGGCCAAGTCCCATTTACGGGTTGAGCTAGGTCCTCCTTGATATTTCAACCACCAGGTCCTCCTTGATATTTCAACCACCGGCCACACAGGGCGACCTCCGTGATAGAATCCATTCAGCAAAGAAAGATAGTGTGGCTGTGCAGCTGGAAAAGTTCACAATCGTGAAATAAAAAAGTTAACATAGTCCAGAGAGGAGCAGAGAGAGGCAGTGGGCCTCACGTGGACGGTGAGCTACCTGACTCGTGGTAAAGTAGTCAGCGAGCTCAATGATGATTGTGCCATCATTACCTCCTCGTGGGGAGGGCACTGTGACAGCCCTGGAGGACACTGACAGAGAGTCTTCATGCTGTCTTTGGCCGTGCAGCCCCAAATTCGTTTCCTCTATTTGGGCTGTGAATGCACCAAGCCAGCCATGTTCTTTTCGCGTTCTAGTGAGGTCCCTGTCTCCCACTTTGCCTTGTCTGAGGAGCGTTTCACGGAGAAGTGCTTTATTTCTCTGTTTTACTTCTTTGAAAATACAGACAAAAGCTTTCAGAGGCATTCGGTTCTTCATTTAATTGTTTGAAAAGTAGGCATGAAAGATTTCAGCAGCATTTGATTCTCTTTTTTGAAGTTTTTTCTCATTTGTTCTACATTTTTAATTAGCAAAAAATGTGTCACACCGTTGAGCTAGTTCAAGTCAACGGTGTAAGTGGGACTAGGCTCCTGGAGGGAGATCCCGCTACCCATGTATTTGGAATCTTGGATTAGTGTGCGATCCCACTACCCATGTATTTGGATTAGTGTGACGGGTATGGGACGGGTGGGGGACAAGTGGGTGGCAGCATGAAATAGGGAAAATAAATGCACAAAAGGGTTTCATGACGAAACAAATGAAGGAAAAAACTCTAAAAAAGAAAAGAAAGTGCCCTTCTAACAGATGGTGTCTGCTCCAACGGGGGTGTCAGATGTCAGGGTATGGTTCGCTGACCATGGCTGTGGCAGTCAAGACGACTGCATGTGAGCCGGCACATGGTCTCATGCTAAGTCCACATACATCCAGGGGGTCTAGCGTTTTGAGAACGCCGGACCCTCAGGAGCAGCAAATTTGGATGAGTTTTCGGCCAAAAAACTCAGTTTCAGTTTTTGAAATGAACCCAGTCGGGCAGATACTCAGAAGTCTTCAAACATCAGTTGTTTCGTTATCTGCATCAAAGTCTCCAAATAGTGAAGTGAAATCTCAAACAGTATCTCATTATCATCAAAGAAGAGAGTGGAGGGGGAATAGACAAAGGAGAGGAAGAGAGGTCACACAGTAAAATCCCGTCAGATCCCTCTTCTTCTCCGGGCCTATGAAACCGTTTGAGCGCGCATCAGCGCGAGCGCGCGCTTAAAACCCCCCCTGCTGCGCTCAAACGCGCTCAAAGCGGTTTCGGGCGCGCACGCTGGTCAAAAAAAGAGCGCGCGCACACCATGGGGTTGCGCGAGGGCAGGGGACGGCGTGGGGCCATTTGCGCACATTAAAAAAAAAAGGGTGATCAGGGTGATTTTTTTTGGGGCGGGGG
>BFEA01000909.1:37598-48520 GCA_003427395.1 Chara braunii | reverse complement strand
CAGGTACCCCTGGAGTTCGTATCCCTGAAGATGTTTCTGACTAAATGACGCACCCCGAAGACTCATGAAGGAACTTGGTTGATGAGTAAAACCAAAATATTTCTGAATTGCCAGGGTCCGGGGCCGAGTCCCACTTACCCGAATTCTTGATTTCTGACCGTTCATTCTGAAGATCAACGCCCAGAAATAAAGAATTCAGCCAGGTGGGACTTGGCCCCCAGTCAGCTGAAGGATGGTATCTCGAGACCGTTGCCCTCTTAAAAAATAAAAATAAAAAATTGCAGACCCTAGATCCAATCCAGATAGACCAAAATGCATGCAAGGAAATAATTCTGAATTACATCTAGGATTCAGACAAGTGGTGACCACTTTTGGCATTTGAACCACTTCAGGTACTTCCTAGAGTCCTGCCCTTTAACGCGCCATGATTTTGGGAAACGTACGGGCTACTACAGGAGCACCCAAATTCATCCGACTAGAAATGTTTCTACTCTTTTTCTTTTTCGCTGCCGATAGCTGGGCCAAGTAATGGTGGTTTAAGGTAGTTGCCTGAAGTTGCATCCCTCCTTTTTTACTTATGCTTTGCTTCAAAAAGTAATAATTTTTTTGGAGAATCTTTAGATGGATTGCTGATGGGACGCTGGACCCAGTTTCCAGCACCAACCCATACTGGGTAATGGCCCCAGATACTTCTTCTTCCGGGGGCCAAGTCCCGCTTGGCTGAATTCTTGAGTTCTGGTCGTTGATCTTCAAAATCAACGGTCAGAAATCAAGAATTCGGGTAAGTGGGACTTGGCCCCGGGTTATTTGGGAGGACTCCTTGCCTCAAATTTCCCATTTGTAACGAAATGCTAGTTCTTCCCAAAAAAAAAAAAAAGAAAAAAAAAAAGAATGACCTGAGGCGGGCCAGTTCAATGATGATATGTCAAGGCCGTCCTTTTGCAGTAACCCGCACTCTGCAGAGGCCGGGCTGTGTGACCACGCACTAGCCCCCATGCCAGCAAGCAAGCAGCGTGTCGCCGCTGAGGAACGCCAGCGTCCAGCTAGCAATTAGCCAGCACCTCACAAGCCAGCGTCGCGTCAAAGTAGAGTCAGCCTTGACTCGCGACAGAATGAATGATGTCAAAGCCAGAAGTCAACCTTAAGTAGCGTTGACTTGAGGTCAATGCCCCGCTGCAGTGGTCATGTGTTGTCAAGATCTTGATGCGGCGACGGCCTGGATCGGTCTGCTACTGTTTCTCCCTTGCTCCGATGTCTTGGCCCGGTACCTGCATACAACACATGTGTGTATCTGTTCGTGGACTTGGGTACGGTACCTGCGACCCGACAGTTGACTTTGATCTTTGAATTTCCCCAATCCAGCGCTGGGTCTCACTGGCCAGACGCTGGGCTGAGGTGCTGACGTGGCTGCGCCACGTGTCGTTGCTGACGTGGCTGCTGCCACGTAGGGTGTTGGTGACGTGGCTGTACCACGTGTTCATTCGCTGTTCAGGCTATCGTCGTCCGGAAGGAGGTTAGGGACTGTGGGGTTGAGATGACACGTACCTGCTTATTGAGATGACATTGCTGCTCCGTTGATGAAGAGAATGCTGATGTGCTACGTGGCACCTTGAGGAACTCAGATCTGTATCTGGATTGACGCTGCTGGAGAGGGGGCGACTCTGATTGGCCCGAAGGAGAAGTGGGCAACTTCTCTTCCTGTCTCTTATACACATCTAGATGTGTATAAGAGACAGGTTGATGAAGAGAATGCTGATGTGCTACGTGGCACCTTGAGGAACTCAGATCTGTATCTGGATTGACGCTGCTGGAGAGGGGGCGACTCTGATTGGCCCGAAGGAGAAGTGGGCAACTTCTCTTCCACCCTCAAGTCTTTTCTTCCCCCCCTCTCTCTCTCGTCTATGTATGTATATACTCGGATACTGGAACAAATCTGCTCGACATTATTCATCAACGAGACTGGATTACTCGAGTTGCTTTGTCATTGAGCCATTGGACTATTGCTGCACGAGCGCGGATGCTCGTGCGTTGCTGCGAACAGTATCTGGATGTTCAATGAGTGTTATCTTGCCTGGGTTCATTGCAGATTGGTATCAGAGCAGTTCTTCCGTACACTTGTAAGGAGGAGTATTGCGTGCACGTGCGCGCGCTGAACTAACATCACGACGACAATCAAGATCACGAAGGTGATCACGACCTTGATCATTACGACGTCGACCACGACCACGATCACGAAGAACGTGATCAAGTGGATGATCGTCACGAACACGACCGCAATCACGAACGTGATCACGGAAGACACAATCACGAACGTGATCTTGAAGCTTGAGAAGAACATTGTGATGAAGATCACAACGACGACGAAGATCACAACGAGGACGAGGATCATCACGACGACGAAGAGCATATGACGATGAAGTTCCATCGGGCCGAACGCATGTGCCCGATCAAGACCGACGCGCGCTGGCTGATGTGGCAGAGGGAAGCGGGAAATGAAGTATTGAACCGCAGTTTCTTTTTTATTTTTTTTATCGCGCGCGATTGTCTAGACACGACCCACTCATTCCCCTTGAAGAAGTTGTGCTTGTCGGTACAAAAGATGATGATGATGATGCTTTGAAGACAAAGACGATCTTGCTGACGTAGCAGAATTGTATCACATTGGCGAGACCTTGAGCAGGGACCTTGATTGCTGACGTGGAAGGGGGGATACTGGCTTGTTGTTGTTTCCCTGCTGATGCGGCTTAATTGAAGTTGTATCAGGGGGCCAGATTGGCTGACGTGGCACCTCCCTCTTGATTGATTGATCACTTGATGCTGACGTGGCAAGTGTTGTGTGCTTGCTGCGTTGGCATTACCGGGGTGTTACGTGATTGGCACGTGTGTGCCTGGGTGGGAGGATCATTCTGACGACAGAGGCGGTACAGGTAATTGAATAGCTGTAGTGCCAGCTGTCGCAACAGGGTGATTGTTGCTTTAATCAAGACTGACGCAGGGGATTATTGATGCTGACATATTGATTGCTGTTGATGTTGGCTTGTTTTCCCTGTGTCGTTTGTTTGTCCTATGCTGGCATACTCACATGTGTGTATCTGGTCACTGTGTCCGGATCGGTACCTGCAAAAGCACGTCATCACATTGAGTTAGATAAATAAGAACAGCGAAGAAAAAAAAAAAGAAAAATAATTGAAAAATATTYTGCAGTTATTTTGCTGTAATTGATCTTGCTGTATTYTGCGYCGTGGAATTAATTATTGCTATTATTTGTTTATTGTGCGRTAGATCCCCCACATCGAAATGTCTCAGGAAGAGACTGTTCAGACCCCAGCTGAGGGCCAGAGTGTTGAGCARCTCCCTGACCCTCGTACCAGGGCCCAGGTAGAGCAGAGACGACAACAGTTGTCTGGCCGGCTCAACCTTCTGGCCACCGAGCTGCACAATGCCGGTGCAGATGCTGAGTCACATGTGCGGGCCCAGTTTGATCTGCGGAAAGCCCAGGCAKACCTGGATGCAGCTCAGACTGGCACCGACCTATTGAAGGTACAGGAGTTCATTATCCAGTGCCGTAAAGCACTGGATGTGYTMATCTGTCAGCAGTTTGACGACATTGCGAATGRCAGAAATGCCAAAAATGATGTGGTGGYCACAGAGCAGACAATTGATGAGAATATTCGCCAGCTGGAAGAAGCTCTTGAAAAAGAGAAAACCCGCAAGGCAGAAATGATAAAGAAAAAAGAGCAAGATAAACAGCAAGCAAAACGAGAACAAGAAGTYAGACAGCATGTGGTAACTGTGGCRRGGGAAGAGCAGGTTGTGGCGCTGAACCAATTGGTTGAGTACGTTGCTCACTTGGAGACAAGGCTCRACCATTTTGAAGCAAAGATTGAAGAATTGACCGTGGGTCTGACTATTGTGACTAACCTAGTGAAGGGAAAGGAAAAAGAGGTTCAGAAGGAACAACCTAAGAAGAAACTGATGAGTGATGCAATGAAAGATCTTCGGGTGGAGGTAAAGAAAGGAGAATCGTCTTCACCACCACCTCCACCTAGTCCACAACCCAGTCCAGGTGGCAAGAAGGATAAGGAGGAGAAACCTGACAAGCCTAAGAAGAAAGAAAAGGTAAAGATGAAATTGCCTTTCACGTTCAACAATAAAAAGGATGAAAATTTGTTGCTGTGGATTGCAGAAATACAGACCTACGTCCGGGCGACCCCAGTTCAAGAAGAGTCACAGGTCGCCTTCTCCACGTCGTGCCTTGGTGGGGAGGCGAAAGAGTGGGTCCTGACCGAAGCCAACGCGGCAGGATTTGACGACATCGGTAAGTGGGCTGGTACGATGACCCTGAAACAGTTCCTGGACAAGATCCGGGAACGTTTCCTTGACAAGACAACTGCCGATAAGGCCTTCGATCAGCTCACTACCATAGGTCAGAAACATTGAACGTTTGTGGAGGCGTTGTCCCGTGAGGTCGACCGATTGCTACAAGTACCGGGCTTAAATCTGCAGGATGATCAGGTCATGTATATTTATGCCCGGGCCTTACCTGAACCCACATGAAGTCAGTTAGTGGCCAAGTCAAAGTCAGGTAAGTACAAGTACCGACAGTTTCGTGATCTGGCTCTCCAAAGAGAGCAAATGACTTCTCAAGTTAAGCAGTCATATGCATCTGTGGTAAAATCAGGTGGTAATGCAGGTACATGTGCAAGATACAGTAAGCGAGTCCTTTGGTGCCAAAAGCGTCAGGACCACATGCTTGTCGTCCTTGACGACGACACAGTGGAGAAGCTACCGTTAGAAGAAGAAGGAGTTCCTATCAGCAGTGAGTCCGGAAAGGGGGACGTCACTGCTGCCGTGGTCAACAAAGGAGGACCACGAAGTCCGTTTAGAGGGAGGAAACCTCGCTCGTTTCCTGCGCACCCGGGTATCGCGGCATTCAAGCCGTGGGAGAAAATGGAGATTGACCAAAAGACCTGGCAGGATAGAATGGATAACGCGCAGTGTTTGAAGTGTGGAAAGGAGGGACACAYCATTGCATGGTGTTCACTCATCCGACACCCAAAAGCGAGCCGCCAGTAGGAGTAGCATCTGCTCCTACTGAGTTGAAGAWGTCAGACGATGAGAAAGGTAAGGCGCCTACTAACCCTTTCACTTCTCCGACTCGCGTGGCAGAGGATGGTTGTTCTCCGGCCCATCATCCAGATCACCCTGAACCTGTCTTATGTTCCGTCTCTCTGGATGACTCCTTTGATGAGCTTGGTAATGAGTTGCTGACATTATGAAGCTCATGGGCAAAGAAAGCAAAGTCTAAGGGTGAACTATTACTCGCGGATGTAGAGATCGCACACGAACGGACGGGTGCACTTTTAGACTCAGGATCTACACAATCCTACATTTTTGAGAGAGTTATTCGCAAGCTTCATCTTGGAATGAAGGTAAAGTGTTTAGCACGACCTATCACGTCTATTCTCGCTGATAAAAGCACGATCACTGCCTCTCATTATGTCGATCGTGTGAAATGTAAGTTCAGAACTAAAACGTGAAAGAAGATTGTGCATGAAATATCCTTCCTCATTGAGAAGAACTTGCCTTTTGATATGATTCTGGGAATGGATTGGCACGAGGAAGCTAACCCAGAAATCAAGTTCAAGGAAAAGGAAGTACGCTTGAAAAACGCACAATCCGAATTCGAGGCCATCAAACTGTATCATAAGTCTGGATCTGACTCTACTCTGTCTTTCTGTTGTATGAGGTAAGCAGCTTTTCGATCGATGGTCAGAAAGAAGTAATTGGATCAGGAGGTAATGATGGTATTGGTAAAGGAAGTTGGTGAGTCTTTGACACCTTATCCTCCATCGATACAAAAACTCTTAGATGAGTATAAAGATCTATCTCAGGAACCTACTGGGATCACTGAGCATGCTATCAAGCACACTATCGAGATCATTCCTGGAAATAAGACTCCCAACGGCCCTATCTATCGAATGTTGCCTAGGGAACTCGAGGAATTGCGCAAGCAACTCCAGAAATTAACTGACAAAGGATGGATTCGCCCTAGTTTCTCACCTTATGGAGCGACTGTCTTATTTGTGACCAAAAAGGAAGGTGAGTTGCGTCTATGCATTGACTATAGAGGTTTGAAGTCCGTCACTGTGAAAAACGTTGAACCCCTACCACGAATTGACGACTTGTTGGATCAGCTGCAGGGTTGCAAGTACTTCAGTAAGATTGATCTGAAGTCGGGGTACCACCAAATCAAGATGGCGCCTGAAGATCAACACAAGACTGTTTTTCGAACCAGGTATGGATACTACGAGTTTGTGGTCATGCCCTTTGGTTTGACGAATGCCCCTGCGACCTTCCAAAGGTCTATGAACGAATTGTTTCGATAATCAGTTTGTAATTGTATATCTCGATGACATCCTGGTCTACAGCAAAACGCTGGAGGATCACGAGAAACACTTGCGTCTCGTTTTGGGTAAGTTACACGAAGGTAATTTCAAACTTAACCCAAAGAAGTCTTAGTTTGCAAAACCTGAAGTGCTCTACTTAGGGCATATAGTCAATGAAGAGGGACTCATACCGGAAGCGAAGAAAATTTCAGCGATTAGAGATTGACCACAACCAAAGTCCATCACTGAGTTGAGGTCCTTCCTTAGGTTAGCTAGTTACTATAGGAAGTTTGTTAGGAACTTCTCCTTAGTTGTTGCTCCCATGAGAAGACTCCTGAAGAAAGGAACCATATGGTTGTGGGACAAGGACTATGAGTCATCAATGAAGAAGTTAAAATATGCACTGACTCACTATCCTGTTCTGAAAATCGATGATCCATCTTTTCCCTTTATTGTGACCACTGACGCAAGTCAGTATGAAATTGGCGCAGTTCTACAGCACGATGATGGTAAGGGTTACATACCTATTGAGTTCATGTCTGCCAGACTTCCTACTCCGAATTATATGCACTTGTCTGTGCACTGAAATCCTGGAAACACTACTTGTTAGGGAGGCACTTCACTGTCTACTCAGATCACTCGAGACTGAAGTGGATAAAAACTCAACCAAGACTCTCTGACAAACTAGTACGATGATCTGCTTTCCTCGACACCTTTGACTTTGAGTTGAAGACAATCAAAGGTAAGTCTAACGTTGTGGCAGATGCATTGTCTAGGAGAAGTGATTTCTTTGGAACCATTGTCTCTTACTTGGATATTGGAAATGATGTACAGGAACATATTCGACAAGGTTATGCTAATGACCCTATCTGGAAACCCATTATTGACCTTGTCACTAAGGATCCTGCCCTGCTACCCAAGTACAAGATGACAAATAGATTGCTTTTCTTGATAGACGAAACTGAACAAAGGTTGTGTATTCCTCACAAAGAAGAGATTAAAAGTCTGCTGATTGGGGAATGCCATGACTTTGCTGGACATTTTGGTTTCAAGAAAAGTTATTCAGACGTAAGGGAACGCTTCGATTGGAAAAGATTAAAGGAAGATGTACTAACGTATGTGCGTACTTGTCTGGTATGTCAGAGAAACAAACCACCACATGAGAACCCTCTGGGTCTACTAAGGCCCCTACCGATTCCTAGCGAATCAGGTGAGTCTATCTCCATAGACTTCATGAGTTTCGTCAAGAGTCGAAATGACAACAGTCAAGTGATGGTTGTAGTTGATCATTTCTCTAAGTATGCAATGTTTATTCCTTTGCCTGCTGAAGCGAAAACTAAGTTTGTGATCCTGAAGTTTCAGATGCGATGGGTAACTGAGTATGGATTTCCATTGTCTATCGTATCTGACAGGGATGTGAGGTTCACAAGTATACCATGGCAAAAGCTGATGGAGGCATACGGCACTCGTTTGACCATGTCGTCAGGACGCCATCCTGAAACGAATGGGCAAAGCGAGCAAATGAACCGCTTATGCCAACAACTCTTGCGCATGTATGTCAGGCCCGATCAGATTGATTGGGACGAGAACTTACCAAAAATAGCTAGTGCATACAATAGCAGCGTCCACACTGCAACCAGACACACTCCTAACACACTACATAAAGGATGGAAGTCGTGACGTCCCATTGATGTATTAACCAGGGACTAATTTTTACGGCTACCGCCAGGAACCCGTGAATATGCAGTTCTGTTCTAGGAAGACATCCAGAAAGTTAAGGAGAACCTAAAGAAAGTACAAGAATAGATGATTAACCAGGCCAACAAACATCGAAGACCTGCTAACTTTCAAGTAGAGGACATGGTTTGGGTAAAGTCTAATGAGTTCGCCTTGGAAGAAGATGTTTCACAGAAATTGCTGCCTGTCTTCTTTGGGCCCTGAGAAGTTCTCTAAGTAATTGGAGATGCAGAGGGACCATCCTACAGAATTGATATTCCCCCGCATCTCAAAACCTAATGTGTATTCCATGCCTCTAAGTTGCTACCGTATGCGGAGGGAGATGAGTTTCCTAACAGGCCTTCTATGATTCCACCTTCGCTGGACGGAAGTTATGAAGTAGATCGGATTGTAGACCATGGGTTCTTCTCCACCGGAAGGCGTGGACGACCGCAGAAGCAGTTCAAGGTAAGATTTAAGACTCAAAAACCATCCAAGGATCGGTGGTTCAGCAAACAACAACTCCTTGAAACTGCTCCTGACATTGTCTCTGCATATGAGCGTGGGTTGAAAGGTTAATTATTTCTGCGATGGAACTCGAAATTGGGTCGGCAGGAATGCAGTAACCCGTACTCTGCAGAGGCCGGGCTGTGTGACCACGCACTGCCCGACCCAGCCCAGCGTCAAGCCAGTGAGACCCAGCGCTGGACTGGGGAAATTCAAAGGTCAAAGTTAACTGTCGGGTCGCAGGTAGCATACCCAAGTCTACGAACAGATACACACATGTGTTGTATGCAGGTACCGGGCCAAGACATCAGACCAAGGGAGAAACAGTTGCAGACCGATCCAGGCCGTCGCCGCATCAAGATCTTGACGGCACAGGACCACTGCAGCGGGGCATTGACCCCAAGTCAATGCTACTTAAGGTTGACTTCTGGCTTTGACATCATTCATTCTGTCGCGAGGCAAGGCTGACTCTACTTCGACGCGACGCTGGCTTGTGAGGTGTTGGCTAATTGCTAGCTGGACGCTGGTGTTCCTCAGCGGCGACACGCTGCTTGCTTGCTGGCATGGGGGCTGGCTTGCTCTTGTCTACAAGGTGCTGACGTGGCTGCGCCACGTGTCGTTGCTGGCGTGGCTGCTGCCACGTAGGGTGTTGGTGACGTGGCTGTACCACGTGTTCATTCGCTGTTCAGGCTATCGTCGTCCGGAAGGAGGTCAGGGACTGTGGGGTTGAGATGACACGTACCTGCTTATTGAGATGACATTGCTGCTCCTTTGATGAAGAGAATGCTGATGTGCTACATGGCACCTTGAGGAACTCAGATCTGTATCTGGATTGACGCTGCTGGAGAGGGGGCGACTCTGATTGGCCCGAAGGAGAAGTGGGCAACTTCTCTTNGGCGACTCTGATTGGCCCGAAGGAGAAGTGGGCAACTTCTCTTCCACCCTCAAGTCTTTTCTTCCCCCTCTCTCTCTCTCGTCTATGTATGTATACACTTGGATACTGGAACAGATCTGCTCGACATTATTCATCAACAAGACTGGATTACTCGAGTTGCTTTGTCATTGAGCCATTGGACTATTGCTGCACGAGCGCTGATGCTCGTGCGTTGCTGCGAACAGTATCTGGATGTTCAATGAGTGTTATCTTGCCTGGGTTCATTGCACTTTGACTTCTTTTGTTTTTTTTCGTTAAAAAAAAAAGAAAACAACACTCAGGTCAATGTCATTCCTCCTGTCTTCTCCTCCACCCCCTTACCCCCCCTCCGAAATCGCACTTTTATTAACACGGTCCATTGCCCAAGGCAAATTACATCATCAGGATAGTCAACAACAAGGACGCAGGGTTGTCCTGCCCCTCCAGGAGCTCAGATCCCCGTCCCTGCGTGCACAGTCGTCACACTCGTTACCCGATCGCAGCACCAGCCCTGCCAAAACAAAGTGTCTACTCTCATMTGTAACCTCCCTACCTACACTCTTAACGCAAACAAATCAAAACTACCAATTCCAAACAAATCAAAACTACCAATTCCAAATAGACGAAATTCTAACAGGCCACATAAAAAAGTGAAAATACAAATCTTAACACAAACGGAATTAAAAATACCAACCTATTCCAAATAGACAGAAAAATTCTAACTGGCCACAAAAGTTGAAAAAGCCATAAAAACTACCTACATAGATGCTAATTTCAACCAAGCAGGTAAATAAACAATAGAACCCGACTCAATACGCAAGCCTGTCGAGGGTATCTAAGCTCTCCAACACAGCTTCCAACACAAGGTTGTCACGGGCATCCAAGTATTTTCCACTTCAGCACCCTGCAACGAACCAAATGCCGGCAACAGAACAAATTAGGGTCGCCCACCTATCATAAATTCAAGGGTTAATAGCAAAAATATTGCTGTTCGAAGTTTGGCAGCAAAAATGTCGTCCGTTTGAAGTTTCCTTTGCAAAAATAGATGTTTCGTTGCAGCTTTTCCTTTGCAAAAATAAATGTTTCATTGCAGCTTTATGGGGTTCCCATAGTTTGGGTCTCGCTCCACTACTCTAGACTCTCGACGATTTTCGAGACTGAGTCTAGAGTTGTCAGACTCTAGAAACGACTGAAAAAGAGAACATCACTCCACTTACTCTAGAAGGTCAAACTCAAGAAAGCCTCTCGGATGTCAGACCGCTCTTTGAGAGAGCTACATGACACGGCCAGCACGCTTTTGTCCACCCAGACTCCAGGTGCACTCCATAAAAATGCTCCACTTTCGAAGGCCCTGGATGCCTCCCTTGAAATTCCCGCTGCTGCAGGCGGGAGCTCTC
>BFEA01000908.1:405227-415672 GCA_003427395.1 Chara braunii | reverse complement strand
AACACGCCCCCACCAGTGTTAGTGCTGCTGATAAGAGCAGACACCACTAACACCTGGGGAGAGGCTCCATCTATTGGTGGGGAGCATCACCTGCTGAAAAACGGGTCCAGCGTCCCATTAACATGAAGAAGAATGTCTGAGAATGTCTGAAAAAGAAGAATTAAGACTGTGGGCCTGCCAGCATTGATTGCCCTACAAGCAAGGGGATTGACTGGGCAGGCCTGTGAAGGAAAGTGTGTTATAACCAGATTACTCTGCATGACCTAACCTCAGCCTGAAATTGGAATACATCTGACACACAGTTGGGGGGTCCTGCTAGCATTGATTACCCTGGGGCCCAGGGGATTGACTGAGCAGGGTATAGGAGTGGGGGGGGGACCTCTTCACCATGAAGCCGGCACCAGATACACATCTACATGTGATAGCAGCCTCTCCTCACATCCCGTTGGTAAGGAATGAATCTAACCTGGATTTATTGCCTGATTTACAGAATGAGATTACCACAGTGGCAGATTGGATTATAGATAATTTCAGGATTAAGTTCCCGGATCCAAGTGAGGATAAATGGCAGCTGATCTTATGCCAGCTCATGCCTTTGTTGGCCAGCAGCAACAGTCTGAAGGAGGCGTTGCAGTATGGCCCGCCACCTGGCTCGAATTGGGTAGAAATCATGAATAAGTTATTAATTATTATTACTGATAAGTTTCTCTCCCTCAATGTTTTGGGCAACATGCAACAGAATGTTCTGGAAAACATGGAACAGAAAGAGCATAACACAGAGCAGAAGGGTAAAGGGAGGAGGAGATCAAAGGAAATTGCTAGAAGAAGGGGGGAAAGAGAGACAATGAATTTCAGGGGAAGGTCACAGCAGAATGTCAAGAGGAACTGGTCGCTCAATGACCGACTAGCAGCTATCCTCAGAACTTCATTACCGGCAAAAAAGTTGAAGCATCACATCCTCACTCCCAGGAAGATAAGAAGGGGAATGGATACCAAAATAATAAATAAAAAGAAAAAAGAAACAAACTTCAAGTCGGTAAGCGGGAAGCAACTCAAATGGAGGATGCACAGACAACAGAGGAGGGACAACCTCCCAATCAGAGAATTAGTCCACAGGAGAGACAATCTTCACATCATAAGATTAGTCCCACTAATCACGACAATACTCAGATTGATTTGACGAGGGCAGTTGGGTTGAAAGAAACAGCAACTGAGCAGGGGGGAACACAGGCAACACAGGACAAAAGGAAGGAAACACACTCCTCCACTTCGAACACGGAAGAACCTGTGGTTGAAATCATATTATTGGACCCAAACCACTCAGTGAAGCACACAGAGCTGCATGACGCACATCTCATTTCTGAGTCCCCTTGGTCCAATCAAGCTTTAAATGGAAAAGATGGTAACAGCCAGGAGGAACTTGCCAGCTACCAGTTGGAAGGGATCGACAACAACAACAATCTGATCTCAGTCTCACCCCATGTCTATGAGCCAGAAGCTCCGCAAAGGGAGATTGGGCCAAGTACTGAGAAACAGATATCACTAAAGACGATAGAAGTAATATCAGAGGTAACAAGGGAAAAATTTTTATTGTTGATAGCTGACAATTAGAAAAAAGAGGTCAACGAATTGACTCAGTCACAAAGTCAAGTGGTTGATCTGACAGAAGACCTGCAGCAC
Organism: Chara braunii; assembly: GCA_003427395.1. Lineage (NCBI taxonomy): Eukaryota > Viridiplantae > Streptophyta > Charophyceae > Charales > Characeae > Chara > Chara braunii. The sequence goes on along the minus strand of BFEA01000908.1, from coordinate 413,992 downwards.
GGGCAGCTGGGGGAAGAAATTGGAACAGAAACAAACACACAGTTAAAATTAGTACCAGAAATCACAAGCAAAAGACTAAGGCTAACACAACTGTGAGCTACAGGATAAGGACAAAATTGCTCAATTAAACCAGGCAAAGTGGTTATCTCTTTCAGGTTTAGGGAGGGTATATGGGAGATTGGGTTATCAGAACCACCGGGAGCAGTGTATGGGAAAGTTACATTGAAAGGAATCAAGTCCCCGTTCCTTACCCTGTCCACACTAACGGGGGGGAAAGCAGGTGAGACCCTCATCAGGATAGAAATTATAGCAAGGAACAGTTCCCTGGTGGTCCTATGACCGTTCTTAGTGTAATTGCAGATCCAAACAAGATAGCAACTAGGGATGTATATCTCAAGTGTGATGCAGCAAAGACAGTGGACCTCCGTTGGCTTGGTTCAGAAGAACTAATGGATCTGCAATTGTTAAAAATCAAGGTCAGCAAATTCTGGACGGAAGATGAGGTATGCACCTTCCTAATGAGACTTTTGAGTTTTAGTATCCTAGAGGTGGGAGGACCATTAGACCAGGGCTCATGGCAGAAGAACTAATAACACTTCTTCTATTTGTGATCAGGATAAACTTGTCGTTGGCTGGTTAGTGCCTAGAAGGTAAGGTTTAAATGACGGAATTTAAGGTGATTGAGGCATTATATAACAAAGATAAAGGGTGGAAGTTGCTTAAAAGGAATGCGGACCTGGATGTAAGATCAATAAATATTAATGGGTTGGCATCGGCTAAAGCAGCTAAACAGCAAGCCATCATAGAACAACTAAAAGGCATTGAATGAAAAGAATGGCCAGATGTAATTTGTATCCAAGAGACCCATCTTATGAACACAGAAGCACACTACTATAATCACAAGGAAATATGGTCGTACCAGGCATACACAGCCCACGCCCCCAGACCAGGAAGTGCAGGGGTGGCAGTATGGATTCCTCCAGATTCAAAGGTGGAAGTACTAACCTGGGAAGCAGATAAGGTAGAAGAGAGATGGGTGTACATCCTTGCGATGCTTGAATTTGAAGTTGTCAGTATCGTAAATGTTTATGCACCCAATGAAATAGGTAATAGACAAAAGTTTTTTTACCTCCTCCCTCCCTCAGCTACCTATAGGCAACCCGGTAATTATGGCGGGAGATTTTAACGCTGCCCCAGATCGACAGTTGGATAGATGGAGGATCCCGTCCCCCTGCCCTGACTATGTACAAACTGATGAACTAATTATTTCCAATTTATGTCAAACAATGAATTTATTTGATTCGTATAGGAAAATTAATCCTACACATAGAGCATTTTCATATTTTAGGAAAGGAAGGTCAGGACAAAACACAAAATCTCGTATTGACCTAATTCTTATGGCAGAGGAGATGCAAGGAGCGCTGCAAGTAGCAGAAATTTTTCCTCGGTCTCCTTTCCCAGGACTAGATCATGCAATATGTGTCACAATATTCTCATTTAGAAGGAAACCGGATCAAGGAAGAGGATATTATAAACTCAATACTTCTCATCTTAAAATAGAGAACTTCAAACGATATCTCAAGGATGTTTGGGAGTTTTGGACTAAACAGAAAAATATCATAAAAGATGATATTAAATGGTTCAACAACGGCCTGATGTTTTTAAGACATAAATGCAATGAATATTCAAAAGCACTAACAGCAGAACGTCATTCCAAGGAAATACGCATCTTACAGCAAATAAAAGAACTTAAATATCAGGAAACGAACTAAGAAAATTCAGAGAATACAGAAATTTTAAACACACTGGCAGAAGAGATAATTGAGTTGGAGCACGAACTACTTAATCAAATGAAGTACCGCTGGCAAGAAACCCAGATCATAGGGAAAATCAAAAAGCATTACATGGAAGGATCGATGGATGCTCGAGTCTTTGCAATGGAAAGGGTGAGGACCGAAAGAACAATGATAGAAGCATTAAGAGATCCACAAAATGGAGACGATGATCTGATCACGTCAACTGCAACCTGTACCAGAATAGCAAGGGACTTCTTTAAGAAATTATTCTCGTCAGAAATTGGGGATATCCCACAAGATCAGCGTAATGATGATATTGCAAAATTCTTACTTCCATTAACTAAGAAATTGTCCAATGAACAATAGGAGATGCTCGAAAACCTCTGACAAAAGAGGAAGTCTGGACAACCTTAATGTTAATGGATGAAGAAAATACATCAGGCATTTATGAATTTTCTAAGAAATTTTGGGAGTCAAGTTGGGATTTCCTCTCACAGGATCTTATGAACTTTTACCATGAAGTCTGGACAACAGAAAAGATGGGAGAAATCGTGGGTCAAGGGATATTAACCCTACTATACAAAAAAGGAAGTAAATCCAATATTAGAAATTATAGACCAATCACCCTACTAATAGTAGTTTATAAAATAGTAGCAAAAGCCCTGGCGAACAGACTAACAAAGGTCATAGCAAATATCATCCACCCAGCGCAGACTGGATTTATTAATGAAAAAAATATTCAAAATAATGTTTTATTTATTAATAAGATAGTCAAATTATCACGACAATCTAAACACAATGCTACAATTTTGTTTATTGACTTTGAAAATGTCTATGATCATGTGGATTGGTATTTCTTGGATAAGTGTCTCGAGAAACTTGAATTTGGACCATGTTTCATAAGGTGGATTGGGATTCTACACCATAATGCTACCACCAGGGAAATGATTAATGGCAATGTGGCCCCCCCCATCTCATTACAAAGATCTGTTAGGCAAGGGGACCCGATAGCACCCTTTCTATTTGTAATCGTCATGGGGGCCTTAGTTGCAAACCTAAGGGAACATAGAGATATCAAGTGCATTCAAGTCCCGTCAATACCAGAGGAAGCTATACTTGTTTGCTCCTTATTTGCAGATGATTTATCACTCATGGTTGAGGCATCACATGACAATTTGATGGTTGTGAAAAAAATGATGGACAAATTTTGTTATCTCTTAGACATGAGAGTTAACTGGGGAAGAAATACTCTCGGATGGTGGTTTCATCATTAGGGAGTGCGACCTCCAGAACAACCCAGAGTGGAATGGGTAACATTGGACACACCAGTAAGAATGTTAGGTATCTCTCTAACTGCGGAAGGAAAACCACTTGCCAATAATGAATGAATTACCCAACCAGCACAAGCGAAACTAGAGTTATGGAAACACAAGCATACCTCTGTTATAGGACGTGCAATGATTATTAATAATGTGGTATTAGCCTTTTTGTGGTGCAAGTCAGTTATTTGGTCATTGGACAAATCAACGTTAAAAATCTTACAAAGACAAGTAGTAGCATTCCTATGGAGAGGAAATCATGAGAGTCAAAATGTCATTAGCAGGGATTGGGTGGCCATATCAAATCAAATTGATCTGATTGGAAATATTCTACAAATTAATCATAATGGGGAAATATTGTTGGTGCCAGGGTAACCGGCGTTCGGGACGGGCCGAACGCCCGAACCCGAACGCCCGAACGTATGGGACCCCTTGGGGATGCATTCGGTCGTTCAAGCCGAGCGCGGACCCAAAAAAAAAAAATATACGAAAACAAGATATGTTGTGGAGAAAAATAAATTAAATAAGATTTGCCCAAGCATTACATCCGAATTCCTTACCAAATTTGAAATAAAAATAAAATACGAAAAACAAATACTAATAATAAAAATAAGTAAAATTAAAAAGATAATTAAATTCAGTGATTGCGGGAGCATGTTTTCGACACCGCCAYCTTTGGCGATTTTTCATTTTCGTTTGGCATACCTAAATGCCCTGAAAATTAACATATGTATACTTCGCATAATACAAAAGCCACTAAAAAAGTTTCAAAAAATAATAATTTTTTTGAGACCCCGAACTAAAGTGAAAACAAAAAGAAAAAAGTGAAAAAATACGTAGGCGAGCACGTTTTGACACCGCCATCTTTCGCGATTTTTAATTCTTATTGGGCTTATCCAAAGTGAAAATTTACAGGCATGTACCTCACATCATAGAGAACTCGCAAAAAAAAATTGAGAAAAACACTATTATTTTTAGGCCCCGAAATATTTTTTGGCGCGGGCCAAACACGGTCGGGTTCGAACCCCGTACGGGACCCCGAACGCCCGTACGTATGGAGGTCTGCCCGGGGACCTCCGTACGTACGGGCTGGTGACCCTGGTTGGTCCTATATAGACTAGCGCAAGACCATACAGTACAACCTAATTCTAGGGAGGAAACGAGATAGGTTAATAGGGAACAAGTCTTTAGGATCAAAGGAATGAAACAAAATGACAAATGGTTGGCCTTTAAACCTACACACCGGTTCAATGTTTGGCACTAGATCCCATCAACTAGGTTTGGAATTCGTCATAAAGGAAAGGTCATAATTATAAGAGAACACTTCGTACCTTGTCTGTCAAATCAACGTATAGAATGTTGAGACCTAGTATAAATATCAAGGACAGGGTAGAAGACAGATTCATGAAACAATTAAACTTAAGGAAAGAATCTCTCAAGCCAATCAAATGGTTCAGGAATATGAAAATTAAACCAACCAAAATAGCTTCATTACAATGGCAGATTGGACATCGTTGTTTACAAACTAATGCCTGACCGATTAGTAGAACGACTCTAGAACAAAAAATGTTAGCTCTTCTCTGGTGTCATTTCTGTAAATCTGCTTTTCCAGCAAGAACAATTCATGAAACAATCGAGCATATCTTCCTACAATGTCCACGGGAAATATGGATGTGGAGGTAGTGGGATAGGATTTAGAATTCAATGGAGACCACTAGCAAGTGGCCCTGGAATTGGAAAACTATTTTGCTGGAATCTTGGACACCAGAACCATACGACGAGTTCACACATAATTTATTCACGATTGGAAGAAGAGGGGTACTTTGGGCCATATGGAGAAGAAGATGTACCTATGAAATGGAAGGGGCAAGATTGGATGGTCCTGAATTTACAGACTCAATTAAACAACAAATTCAGATAGTGATTAGAGCACAATGGGACAATGTCACGGAGAAAATTCAACATTTACACTCAATCAACGAAATTAGAGATCATATTCAAAAATTCAATCGCAGTTGGCTTGGGGGTCCACAAGGGGGGAAAATTGGCCAGGTCAAGAGAAAGGAGGGTGAGAGACAGGAGGTTGGAAGCATAAACAATGCTTATTACCTGAAGTTAGAGGAATGGACAGTGGTTAATTCAAGTACTCCAATGAGACAGCTATTGGAATTCTCAGACCCAGTTCCTCCACAATCAGGATGTTTAGTTCCATGGTCATGGTTTGGAAATGATTGAGGAATTATCTCATTACAACGGATTGCAAGCTAGTATATCACGAAATTCAAGCACCCATAACGAGGGTGAAGAGGCTGGATTCATTAGAAAATGAGAAGGAAGGGGTAATCAGTATGAGCACCAGGACTAGCAGCTCAAGATCATCTGGCTCCCACGTTTGGGAGAAGAGGTTCAATGCTCAATTACCATTGTGGAAATTGGAACTAATGGGACGCTGGAGCCGGTTTCCAGCAGGTGCAGCTCCCCACCAATAGATGGAGTGCCATGCGTAAGATTAAAAAAAAAAAAAAAAAAAAGTTATATTCCCTCTTTTTCCAACGAGTACTGCAGGTACTGGGGTCAGTCCTCCCATCCATATCTTAGGTGGACCGACCAGGTGTGAGGAGGGGCGGGGAGGCAGGTTTTGCGTCCGGGGGCAACCGGGGCAGAAACCTAATCTTCCTATTCCCTTTCTCCATCCTGACCGGTCCCACCGGGATTGTGATGGGCGGGCTCCACCGTCTCTTGGCCATACCAACATGTTATTTGATGGGGGGAAAGATCAGGGAATTCAGAGACCGAGGGTAGTGGGATGCCACTGAGGATTTCAGTCCATTTGTGGAAGAGCAGTCGATAGTCCTTCTGAGCTTTCTCCAAGCGATCATTGCCATCCAAAAGCCAGCCATCCCATTGTATCCATGCAATCCGTCCCCCCTGTTCCCCCCCAAACCAGTCTATGCAAAATTCGTTTAATCCTTGAATAATGTCTGATCTTATTGTGAGAGCTCTCATCCCTTGTACTATCTTTTTCCACCGAGCTCTAATTGTTGTTTCAATCATGTCTTTCATCATTTCAGTTGTTTCGCTGCTACCAACGTTGCCCTTTTCAAGTGCTAGGATACATCTGCGATCCCATACGGCCCATAGCACAGCTTCCCTCTCAATCCTAAATAGGTTGGTTGTGAAGGTCGAAGGTTGAGCAGTTCAGTGCCCGGTTAGCAGGACCCTTCATTCCCATGGCCAAGTCTCTGTCGGTGTCTAGTTGTTTCCAGACCCAAACCCATCCCCGCCATGTAAGAATAGAAGCACAGCACTGCAGAAAGAGGTGCTCTATCATCTCGTTAATTTTACGAGAGGGGAAGCCTTCCTTGCATGCATGACACAAGGGGAGAGTCATCCCTTTCTGCTCAAAGTGGGTGGATCGATGAGCCATGCATTCGTCGAAAGGCAGCGGTGGTTGATCTGCCATTGAAGCGAAGCGAACTTGGCTGGTTTGTTCATCACCTCTTTGAACCATTTAATAGGTCTCAAGGATTCCAATGGTACATTGAGGTGTCGTGCCCAGCGATCTACGATGCGATCACTTAATTTTATTCTGGCCCTGAGCATCCGATAGGTTACCGATGTCTGGGTGCTCCGTTTCTTGTTGAAATCTTCCATCTCCACTTCGCCACATCCATGGGAAGATCCTGGATTGGTACTTCTGGCCAGAAAGCCACCCAGGATTCATTTGCACTTAGGACTCCTACTTTGTAAAGTATCTTCACATCAATCTAGAAGACTTCGTCTGGCATCCCCCTGATCAACTGGTTTTGAGGTGTACGGTAGAAGAAGTTTACCAGCACCTCCCCCGGTCTAACAACACAACCCAATCACTTTCCTCTACAGTAAGTCCCCGCCGAAGGGGTCTGCACCCAAACGAGTGGGAGAGCAAAGAGAATCTGATCTGGCCTTTCCCCTATTCTGTGGCAGTGGGGAACTTCCCTTAGCTGTGCCTCTGAGAGGCGGTCATTTTTTTATTGGTCCCATAGATGTCCAATTCTTGTGACCCCGTTTTTAACCCAACCATCCCACCGACGACATGAGCTGGGGAACACTCGCCCATGCGGAGCCGTTATCCAAGGATTCCCAAAAAGTGGTTGATGAGCCACTTTTTTCCATCTTTCCGAAAATGGCCTATCCCGGGAGCGCGTGTCTCCTCCAGTCTTTGATTAATTTGACCCCTAAGTCGTCTTCCCAAAGGTCCGTGTGAACCGCTGCGCAATCTGAGTGTGGTCGCGGTCTGGATGGGGGTCTGGGGACTATCCAGAAGACGTCATCTAGCCAGGTCATGGGATGTACTGAAGGTGCGGCCGCGAGGGCCAGCCTCGATAGTTGTTCCCAAGCAAAAGGTTCTTAAGTGAGGTCGGAGGTGCAGATAAGTCTTTTCAACCATTGAAGAGAGAGCGCAGCCATTTGAGTGGCAGGGTCAAGAATGCCCAAGCCTCCTTGTGTCTTTGGTTGCCTCACCGCATCCGAAGCAATGCGGCTGATGGTGTGTCGGGCTTCATGGTTGCGTCTCCACAAGAAGGATGCCACCTGTTGCTTTAGGGACTTTGACGCCGTCTCCAAGAAGGGTCAGATTGCTGACTTATACCAAATTAATGTCAGCACCACATTGTTTATAACTAGGGTCCTACCCATGAGTGATGTATATTTATCTTTCCAAGTACCCAACTTTTGCAAGGCCGGGTGCATTATCCAATTATCGTTGCTAGGTGGTTTACCTTCGGCTGAAAGCGGGATTCCTAGGACCCTAATGGGGGTTTCTAAAGGGAGCCATGTCACCTTGGGTTGCTCTGGCGGCCTTTCACCGTCATGATGCATCCACCATCCCAATGTCATGTTGCCCTAATTAATTGCCATATCAGATAAGGCGCAAAAGCGGACCATTAGCCTTTCGATTTCCTCCATAGTCCGTGTTGAGGCTTCTATCATCAGTGTGAGGTCATCTGCAAATAGAGAACATATTTGTATTCCCTTCTCTGGGATGGAGGATGTCTACATCTTGCTAATATTCTGATTGACCCTAAAATTGGTCTTCACGGCCTCCATCACAACCATAAAAATGTATGGTCCTATCGAATCTCCTTGGCAAACCGAACGCTGCAACAAAAACTCCGGAGCTAGGTTCCCATTGATTTACACCCGAGTGGTAGCGTTGTCCTCACCCACCTCCGGAAGTTCCACCCAAAATTCATTCTTTCCAAACATTTATCCAAAAAATATCAAGCATGATACCGGTCGTTCATTTTTTACTGCTACAATGCAAAAAAAATAAAAAAAAATATAAAAAAAAATAAAAAAAAATTGAACTTGGTTGAGTGAATGGTCGTCGAGGAAACAATCTATACAAGCCGTGATCCCACCTAGTCCTTGTTGCAACGGACCTGCCAGGGATTTAGGATAGATTCATTTTTTAGTTTTCTTTTATTGTTTGTTCTTTTCCTTTTTGATAGATTCGCCTCGAAGCCCCGCCTACTGGTCGTACATACAGTGGGACTCCGAAGAATGTATCCAACTAATTTTATGGCCAAAGCCGTGGTTTTTTTTTTTCCTTCTAAATTCCGACTACCACGTCGGGTTTTTTTTTTTTTTTTTTTTTTTTTTTTTTTTT
>BFEA01000908.1:379515-405193 GCA_003427395.1 Chara braunii | reverse complement strand
TCCTTCTAGATTCTGACGACAACGTCGTTTCCTTTTTTTTTTTTCTTCTTCTGCTGAATAGATCTTAGAGGGCATGCTCATATATTGCACTTCTGAGAATGCACCCAGCTGCATTCACGTCCCTAGTGAAGGTTCTTTTGTTTTTTCTTTTTCTTTCCTTACTTTTGGTACTGCTTGCCCCAGCCTCGGCCCATTCTGCTACTGGTATTGCCAGGCTCAACATACCTGGTAGCCTGAGCCACGGGCCTTAACAACCGATAGGCACTGGTGGGTTAATAGTTCATTAACAAGGAGGATGTTATCGTGGATGTGTCTCCCCTTTAGAAAGCCTGTTTCTGAGGGGGTGGATGATTTGTAGTAATGTCGGCGTCATATGGTTTGCTAATGCTTTAGATAACATTTTGTAGACCACGGTTAGCAATTTGAAGTTCGATGGCTAAATACATGGCAATCAAATCATAAGATGAGATCATGAAAAGCATACTACAAGTAGAGAGTGATAATTACGGATATTCATTTTATCTCTTCTTTTGTACAATAATATGAAGGCCCCTTGACCGACCACTTCCCCCATCACGCCTTCATTCCAAACACAACGGTAGAAAGTCATCACATCATCCGCCAGCAAGGTCCAAAAAGCGTCCCCCAACTCCTTTGTGAAGCTATCCGCTCCCGAGGTTTTTTCTTTCTCCATTTGCATAAGAGTCGTACATATCTCCTCCTTGGTGATCGGACGGTCCAGAGTCCCTTGTATTTGTTGGGGGGAGAGAGCATAAGAGTCGTACATATCTCCTCCTTGGTGATCGGACGGTCCAGAGTCCCTTGTATTTTTTGGGGGGAGAGATTTGGTAAGCGGGGTGAGGAAGTCCTCTATTTCTCTATCCCTTGTGTGAGTGTTGTGGTCTAGGGTACAAGACATTAATAGGTCTTCGTAGAAGCCCTGACCACCTTCATGCACTGTGGCGTGGAGCTCGCTAACGGTCTCTCTGATGCAATGAGGTCCAAGAAGGTTTCTATGGTCTGCCTCTTTGCTCTAGCTTTCGGTAGGCCAAAGAAATCCAACTCCATGAACCCTTCGGTGCAATGTCAGGAAACTTTACCTCTGATTCTAATGTCATTCCATCTGTAAGTTGTAAAGTCATACAGCTAATTTTGGAGTGACTGGAGGTGAAGGGGGTAGGGTCTTGTTGTTGTAGGTTTTGAGTCTGATATTGTATGTCCATCTCCTCTTGGTGACGCTTAGTTGCCAAATTTTTAGAAAATTCTTTGCACATACGACCCATATAAAATAGCCCATTATTGAACCAAGTAACTTCGGAGTCAAAATCTTTTTTTTGTTGGTGTCAGTAGGCCCATACGTTTTGGACTAGATGTGTGAAATCTTGTTTATGAAGAAGAGAGGTATCGAGTTTGAAAAATATTGGACCAAAATCCGGTCGTTGGCCGAAAGTAAGGGTAACTCCACACAATGCGTGGTCTAGTTCCGTCAAGGGGCTGCGCGGGAGTATGTACCCGAACTGCATCATTCCTGCCCGGTCCTCCGACATGAGGATCAGGTCGATGCTGGATCTTGAGCAAGTTTTAGCCCCTGTTGTACGGAAACAACCCGTCTAAAGGAATCAAACAGTTGAAGGGTGGAGTTCAGTTCCTCGATGATCCTTTCGTCAGTTTCTATGTACCGAGGGCAAGGGGTGGTGATTCTCCATCTATCCAGCCTCCGGTCCGGAGCGGAGTTAAAATCACATGCTATAATTACCGTTACACCAGCAGGGATCTGTTGATGCAGGTTTTCGACTTGTCAAGTCTCGAGCTACAAGTACAAAAAAAAAAAAAAAAAAAAAAAAAAAAAAACAATTCCTCTATGATTTTACCCAAAAGAATAAGAAATCAAATAGCAAAGAAGACCCGTGGCTTCGACATTTACAAAACGACAATGAATCTTCCGTGCGAACATGAAAGGTACACCATTATGATTTTTGTCTTTTCTGCATGGCAAGCCCACTAACATGACTGACGCAGAGTTCAGAGAGAGAGAGAGAGAGAGAGAGAGAGAGAGAGAGACGTCTTTGTGTGTGTGTATGTAAACCCGCATCGACATAGAAGCAGATGCGCTGCAGCCGCAGCCGATGCTCCCTTTGTGCAAAATGAGAATGAATCTTCGGCAAGAACGCGAGCAGATTCTTTCTCCTTTTATCAAGTTTGAAAAAGCGCGCGTGCACATGTGTGTGTGCGTGTGCGTGTGTGTGAGTGTGAGTGTGTGCATGAGAGAGGGGGAGACAGAGAGAGAGAGACCAATCCCAAGATTGCAGTGCCCAATTGCCTCCACACCTGATCCCACGAACTCCACAGCCAGACCAACCACGGGCACTGCAAACAAATGTGTTCCATTATCTCACGTTTCCACATAGGCGGATATGATGCCACACCCAGTTTGCACCAGGGAAGAGCTTTCCCTCTGTTCCAGGCATGTGCGGTCAATCAGCCAATCGTTCTTGGGTAGGCAGCGTTGTTCAACTCCCCGCTGCAGAGAAGCAATCTTGCCCCGTACTGATTTACTAAATCTGAAACACTTGCTGGTTTGAACGCACTCTTTTCCAAATTGAGGTGCCTCATCCAACGCCCTATCACCACATCCTTTTAATTCACCCTTCGGCGTAGCAGCCTATAAGCTCCCTTTACTGTCATTCAGTGGTTCTGCTGCTTTCCATTCTGTGTGCGGTCCAGACACAGATGGCCGGAACAAAAGTCAATTGTGCATTTGACCTATCAAGTCTATAGGCCCACCAGCGGTCCCTTCCCTCAATCACTCCGATCTGGAAAACCTCTTCTTTAAACCATCTCGTTTCCTCCTCGAAGGTCCTAATAGCCTGTTGTTTCTTCTGATTTGGAACAATTTCACCTTCGCATCCCCGTTTGGACGCCCGAACAGAGCCGCATGCCCAACCCAATTCTCACACCCTTGTATCCCTACCCAATCACTCTGCTCCAAGATTCATCCTTTTCTTAACATCCTAACAATGTAGTGATATCAAGAAGATCATTTTTTCGAGTGCTTCCTTTATATTGTGGCAATATCGCAGCTATTTCAGTTATCCAATCTCTGGTTTCCAAATCCCAAATATCCGCCACCGTAAGAACACCCCGAGCTACCCAGCACTTCCAAGGGGCCTCCATTCATTGGAGGGAAGGTTGTGCCATGGGTGCCGGTGATCAACTGGTTTCCGAACAGAGGTTGTCTTCACACCTCCTCCCACCTCTGTAATCACCTTGTCCGGAAGCGGCAGCTTATGCCAGGAGTTGAGCAATGTGTTTCTAAAAGCATCATTATTAATAACTCTTTTTGCCACTTTCCTGTCGGATCCTTCCCCTTCCTTGCCTCTTGTCATCCTTTTCGGTATAGTCCAATTTTTGTCCTCCAACCACCTTCTCGTGTCTGTCCTCTCAGGGGTGGGAGGGGCCACCCATCTAATACGGACGTGGGGGCAGCCAACCGTCTAATCTGTTATAGGGCCAATTTCCTCCGGGGGGTGTGAAAACAAAATCTGGCTCATATACCCATTGCAGAGCCAGCATCATGATTTGTGTGGGGGGATCTAAGATCCCCAGGGCCCCTTTTCTTTTAGGTTGCACGATCGCCCATCAAGCCGCCCAACTAATCACACTTTGACATTCATTATTTCCCTCCAGAGAGAGGCCACCACTTGTCTTTGGAGGGGACGCAGTGCTATCTTACTAAGTGACCAGATGGTTGTCTTTACCAAAGCAAAGATAATACCACATTTTTTATTACCACGGCTCTTCCCATGAAAGATGTATGTGGGGTTCAACTGCTTTTACCAGATGCGTCAGCCATTCATCACTTGATGACGCGCAGCCATCGACAATCATTTGTACCCCTAAAACTCTGATAGTCAGGTTGTTGTACCCCTAAAACTCTGATTAGCGAGTTGTTTGGTACCCACGTGTGTGGAACGTTCCACATCAGGGGGTTCAACCTCCCATTACTTCCACCCTTGTTGTTGCACTACAATGGTGGATTCCCACCGATCTTCTGAAAATCGGGGCAGAACTTGGTTTCTCCAAACATTTATCCAGAAAGAGTCAATCAACATGATCATAAGCTTTTCCAAAGCCTATAAACATTATGAACACTTTGTGCTTTGATTGTCATGGCAACTTCATTGCCTCATTTATCAGGAGAGTATTATCTTGTGCTTTCCTACCCATTTGTGATGGAGTGGATATTGTTCTCCATGACCTGAATCATCCGATATACTACTGTTAATAAGGTGGTAGGTCGGTAGTTTCCAATGTTAGTTGTTCCACCTTTCTTATATACGAGATATAGCACCACTTGCCCCACCACCTCCCCCATTTGACCAGACTGCCAAATTGCACGGTAGTACTCCTAAAATTCCTCCTGCAGCACCATCTGTTTTCAGATCGTGCACTATTTTTAGCTCAAGACCACTATTCAAATCCCACATACTGCACTTTTCCCATTCCCGTTCTTAAATTAGCGCACTCCCATACTACTTTTAAAACACGACTGGACTGGTACCAGCCAGGTGGCGTGTGCCTATCCTGCATGGGACCGACCTACTCGTCACCATTCCTATAAACGCAGGGGTTGGCTTGATTGTAGAAAACGGTCACCTGCCTAGCCTACAAAAATGCTGTGTTGGATGCTTTGGAGAAATCCCCAAGTATTACAACTTAAATTGGCTAGGGGAGTAAGGCAGAGCGTGGAGGAGGACAACCTTCAAAACGTAGACGGACCACTGTTGTTTAGGTCATTAGCAACAACTCGCCCGCCTGCTCGCGCCTGCAGTAATGTCCCCTCCCTTTTCTTATTCCCCCTGCTTTCCCTCCTATGTCTCTCCCAAGCACCTTCACCATCACACGGCATACCTCCCTCCCGTCCCTGCTTCCTGTACCCATCTCAACTTCATCACTTTTCCAAGCTGTAACCTTGTGCAGGTCAGAAACAGACTTGTACACTCAGGGGAAAAAAACAAAAACAAAAAAAAACAGTATAGGCTCGCACAAGATGGTGACGATTGCATACACACTAGGACATGCAGGGACGGAGGCGCACACCTCGTGTGCAAGTTAGGGAGAGCACGACTTTGAACTATCCATTTTGCATTTTGACCACTTTTCTCAGAAGGTACCGAGCGTGATATTTATTGCAGTGCACTAGAATCTTCCCCCGAACAAAACGGACGGACGTATTATTCAACTTTCCCTAGAAAACTCCATTTTTTGCAGTAACTCCCATAAATCCGAATAGTTCACACGTTTCAATAGTGCATGGCTCCAGGGGACCATCTCACGCAGATGTGTACATATCATGCATCATCTTCACACGCAGTGATCAATAGTCTCAACCACAGACAAAGGTAGAGAAGAAGAGCACCGAATTTCACAGCTTGTATTATCAGAAATATGATTAAAAAGTGTTTCAAAGTTCCCCTCAGTCCAGCGCTCATCAGCGCAACACAAATCTTTGTTCAACTCATCAATATTGTCACAACTCATCAATATTGTCACAACTATTGTCAACAGCGCTACCCCTGCAGATTATCTCCCAGTCATCAATATTGTCACAACTCATCAGCGCCACCTCTGCAGTTCACAACCAACTCAGGTAAGTATCTCCCATAGCCAAACCTTGAATGAACACTCTATATCTCAGTCCCTTCCTCTTACAATGCATACACATTCTCTACTCATGAGGATCTGAATACTACTCGTACCTACATACTAACCCTCTAGTACTAATGCTAACTCGCTGGGCAGCTATGCCTGCGTCATATATCCAGCGTACAGGCTTCTTCCCCCACACAGCGCATCTTCTACCTCCAGCGTTGTTCCTCCTGACTCAGGGCACAAGTGAACCAGCACTTCCACGCATTGCAGCCAGTGGAGATCTGGCGAGGAATGATGCAGGTAGCTCCCTTTATAGTGCTGACCACTCCTCGTCCGGTCTGCATTGGCTAAATTCGGCCTTTCCTCTGTCCCAGACCCTGCATTGCATATGTCTCACTAGAGTCCGAATGAAGTTCAACTGCTGCTGAGGCCTCTCGGCCTGTATTTGGACTTGAAAGTCTGGATCTGGACTGACCCCTTGACTTAAACCAGAACTGGGACTGCACCTATTGACTTTAGTTTCGAACAGGCACAACTCTCAACGAACAAACACATTTACTGCTTGAACAAACACTTTGACTTCTACCCGAACAGTCACACATCTCCTGCACGAACAGGCACAACTCGCACGAAGAGGTACATTGCCTGCACGTACAGTCACACTGTTACCCGAACAGACATGACATACACATCTCCTGGTGAACAGGTATGTCTTTCGACAATGCCCTTTGCCTTAGATTTAGATGTGCCTGTTGATAGAGAACTTGACCTTTGACCTGTTTTCACGTTTCTGAGCCTTGGCGAGATACCTTTTCACAATGCTTTACCTTTACAAGGCCCGTGCTGCTTTACTTCTACAAAGCCCGAGGCCTACATCTGGTAAACGCCCTTTTACTCTCGCCGGCCTTATTTCAAAGTACTTTGAGAATCATTTGCCTATCAAGGATATGAATCCCTCCCTGTGCGCTTTCGTATGCAATCACAATATGAGGTGCAAAATCTAACAGCTCTTCTCTTGTAAACCAGCAATCTTCACTAGGATCCTGGTATGCAAACCTCACCTTATACTGTCGCTGTGGTCTGCCTCTACGTCCAGTGTGGTAAGTACTTTCTGCAACAATTTTATTTACGTCATACTTCCCATCCATAGTTGGAGGTATCGCTGAGCGACGACTTGGGAAGAGCTCATTCGTTACACAAGGTAAGAGATTGGACGCATGGAACACTGGATGTGTACGTAGATGATGAGGAATCTCAATAACACATGAAGGACCATCCACATCTCCAATTACGTCGATAACCTGCCAAGGTGCTCTGTAGGCTGGTAAAAGCTTTTGAGAGATGTTCTCTTCAGGAGCAAACTCTTTCGACTTCACCCAAACCAAATCTCCTACAACAAATTGAGACGGGCGTCTATGCTTTTTTGCTTGTTCAGCCATTTGATGTTGGGCTTTGAGAGTGTTTTCTTTTACCTTCTTAATGTTTTTTTTATATTGGACTGCAAATTCACTAGTTCATAGAGCAAGGTTATGGACTCGATCCGGGTTCAACCTATCAATGCGTCTACGTGGACGCCATCCCATATGTAACTCCATAGGAGTCTTACATGCAGATAGATGTACAAAGTTATTATAGGCACTGGCAACTTTAGGCAGATGTTCATCCCAGTATTTGATCGGGAGGACTGCACATGCACAAAGTTTGCTGCAACATCTTGTTCATCTGCTCAGTCTGACCATTAGTCTCAGGATGCCTACCGGATGATATTGTCAACTTAGAGCCATAGACATTCATCAGTTGCTGCCATTGTTCACTTGTGAACCTAGTATCTCTGTCACTAACTGTAGTCAAGGGATGTCCAAAATCTTTAACCCAATGGTTAAAGAATTCCCAAATTACAATTTCAGTCTTGGCTTCCGAAGGCAAGGCTACAAAAACAGCTTAGTGAATTTATCCACTATGACCATTACTTGCGTTTTCCCGTTTTTGCTCTTCACCTTAGTATCCATGAAATACAGTCTCCAGGGCCGGTAGTGATAGGCAAGGGCTTAAGTAGCCAAGGGGCGATTGCGTGGTGTTTTTGTTTCGTTGGCAGACTTGGCAACCTTGTACATAGGCTATACAGTCCGCTTTCATTCGAGGCCAAGTGTAAGAACGCAATAAAGTCCCATAGGTCTCCTTCCACCCGAAATGGCCTTCTGTATCATGGCATTCCCCCAAGATCATACTCTAGATTTTTTCATTATTGGGTATACACAGCCTATCATGTACATCAGTTTGTTCAAACAATAGACCCTGAGTTACTCTATGATCGGAAAACTCTGCTGGCTTTTCTTGCACTAGCTTAATCATAGCTCCATAAACAGGATCAGAGGGACACGCATTTCTAATCTTTTCTTGTAGGTCTGCACACCTACATCTAGACAAGTCACAATAGCACCAAAGAAGTCTAATCTACGACTTCGTGCATCAGCAACAACGTTATACTTACCATTGACTGACTTCCGCTCAAAGTCAAACATATCAATCTCTGCAGCCCACCTTGTCAACTTAGGTGTCATTCACGCTTGCGTTTTGAGCCAGTGAAGTGTTTCATGGTCAGAGTATACTTTATAATGTCGCCAATGATTGAGAGCCTCACGCAAAGCATACAACTCTCGTTCTTACATTGAAGCGGCCACCTTCTCATTAGGTAAGCCGCAAGACAAACTCTACAGGTTTGTACCCATGCCCATCATCTTGCTGGAGTACAACACCTATACCATATTGACTATCGTCGGTCGTGACCACGAAAGGTAAGCAAGGACCGCCACTTTGAGAACGGGATAATTGAAGGACATTGTGCAGTCTAAATCCCACTTCCAAATTATTTCTTTCTTAAGCAATAGGGGAAGGGGAACAGCTATTATCCTGAAATGTCTTACGAACTTTCGATAGTAATTGGCTAACCCAAGGAACGACCGCAACTCAGTCAAGGTGCGGAGGTTCGGCCAATCTCTAATTGCACCGATTTGCACACAAACCAACCATCTCTGTTGAGGATCTCTACTTATTTTCGTTTTAAAGAGCACACAACGACTGCTCAGTCCTTTCTTTGTGTTCCTGCAGATAAGTATCCAAGGGAGCAGATTCGCGCGTGACTTGGGCGACAACGACAACATCTGTTGCAAAGATAAACTACCAGAAAAATGACACATCTCGCATCAACGGAAACCGAGAGGGACACTTCCTTTAGGGTTCTTGTCGTGAGCCTCGTACAATTTCTCAGCTGTTTCAGACACTTATGTGGAGTGAAACTTAGACGTCAACATAATGAAACGGGGAGATGAGGTAGCGAATAAGAACCAAGCAAAACATGCGGGAGCCTCCAACGAAAACCAGTCTTGCAGTTGCAAATAATAAGTGGAAAAATTTCCTACAGTAATCAAATCAGAGACATCTAGACCTTGCAGTTGAAAATGAGATGAGGTCAACAGTTCATTTCGAAACATCCTTCCCTGCAATTGGTAACCATATATTATATCTTCATGGAATGATACAGAGGCAGTCTTTCCCATAAAATTAATTCCACTAGTCCAGATTTGCACAACATTTGTTCTTATCTAGCAGCACGAAATCCACTCTATACCCATCCTTATACCGAACAAAACATTTGTGTAGTATATACAACGTTCGCGCCGACTGCATTTATGGCTACCGCACACTATGTCGCACTGGCCGTGACTACGACCAATCATAGCCTGCTTGTAGTACACAGGACAGAATTAAATGATTCTTGACCACAGCACCAAAACACATCGGACAGCACTAGCCCTGTCTGCGAACAATGAGCATAATCTGCTAGAGTCCCCAGGACAGAATGAAATGTTTCTTGACAACAACAATCCAACACTACGGACTCGAAAATCAAGCAGCGACGAACTTGGCTCGTTGCAAACGTGAGGACAGTTTTGAGAATACTCTCGATCGGGAAACTCTCTCGAAACCCGATCGACAACTGTCAGCATGCACACTGTAACAACAGTCCACAGTCGATGCGTTGAGAGTTACAGCCTGCAAAACACGAATTCATAATGGCCTCGGGAGTTGGGCGCCCACCGGCTCGTTTTTCGATAGTGGACCTCCTTCCCCGGCGGCGAGACAAACCTGACGTTGTCTTGTAGCGTAGCGGTGCATGTCTTCTGTACTGTCCCGACGACGCCAGGGGTTTCGAGTGCAACTAATGTAACAACTTCTACAGTAAGTACAGCGATGGCAGGTATTCCGGGAGTAGCCGAACTCCAGAAATATTTCGAGTCTGCAGTAGTAGTGGACCTCCTTTCCCGGCGGCGAGACAAACCTGACGTTGTCTTGTAGCGTAGCATTGCATGTCTTCTGTTCTGTCCCGACGACGCCCAGGGTTTCAAGAGTGCAACTAATGTAACAACTTATACAAGTACAGCGATGGTGGGTATTCCGTGAGTAGCCGAACTCCAGAAATATTTCGAGTCTGCAGTAGTGCAGCGACCCCAAGATCTTCCCAACAACGTCCTCCCAAGCACTGACGGTCAATTCCAGTTCTTTTATAAATAAATAAAAAAGAACCCAGTCCACCCACGTGGGCTGGCTGGCTGAAAGGACACGAACTACAATGTCATAACTTATTCAAGAAAGAAAAGCGAATAGTCATCTTCAGTGCTATTCTTCATATTGCTTGCGTAGTAATTCTGAATGTATGTTGTTGATTATAACAAACATATTGCATATTCTAAAGTATACTGTAACGTTCTCAGCAGAATTTTTCATTGGTCTTTTATCAGAGCATAAAAAGGAAAACTTTAAAAAACAACGAAGTTCAAAAAGAAACTCCTTGGCCGAACAAAAGTACCTCGCCGCCCATCCCGCTGTGGCCACCCCGGTGATGCGCTACAAGGAACCGAAGCACTTTCACGGCCAATCACTGCTTTCTGGAGCCGGCTGGACGTCGGCCCATTCCAGCAGTACACACACTACAACACAGCAACAGCCACGTGTGCGTCTCGGAGATGTGTCCGTCCTATGGTTCGAAAAGCATTTCAAGACAAACTCTCAAACACGAAAGACACAGCAAGCACACACCAACATCCACGGGTTACGCCATCGGGTTAAAGTCCGCAAGCGTTCCTCAAAAAACATCTCTACGTAGATCCTCTTTCCTCCTGTGCACGCTCCTCCCTCCGTCGGGGAATGGCCCTGCGGAAGCACGCGACCAACAGACAACTCACTTCGGCGTGGGAAAGTGCGAACAATAAATACGACAGTCCAAATAAAACGAGGACAACAACAGCGTACCTCTCGAGTTCGGTACGAAAGCACGTGCCACCACAGCGTCGCCACCCCTTTCTATTCTCTTCGCACACTCTCCTTAGTTCGTCGCTCCACGTTAAAAGTACACACATTTCAGCCGTATTTGGTGGATGTTTTTCCGAACACAGCCATAAAGATCGGGCGTTTATCAGAGCACGGGCATGCAACATGGTTTTTCGTATGATTTGCCTCCAACATACTACCACCATGTTCGACAACAAATTTACTTCCAGGCCCCTGAAGGGTGCGCACAATTTCTGCTGAGAAACCTACCAAGAGTTCAAATCCTGTCCCACACAAAGATGCTGCACCATTTTCGGCTAGTCATGGAGTCCTGGGGGATAGTAAATTTCTAACATCTTCCAATCATCAATACCTTGGTTCATTACCCGAAACATGATGTTTGGGACGTCGGAATCTTCCAGTCAGAAACGAGAACAGACTTCTATCAAGAAAATTTCCAATCACGTGATCAAGATATACCATTCTCGATATTAGTCCGCACGATCTGTGCGTAATGTGGCCATAAAACTCCTTGACGGAGACTATAGATGGAAACTCCGCGCAACCTCATCATCCGAAACACATCGACGAGATGACACCACCACCTGAGGGCCTAACCGAGCTCTGTTTGCACGGACGTCCGGATAGGCTACGTCTGTACCAAGAGCCTGTCCAACTTCAGTAATGACCTAGTTTTCCTGTCATAACGTACCTTGTTCGTGAAGCACACAAACCTTTGGTCCCTTCACTGTCGCTTGATTGAAGCATGTACCATACTCGATTCACCCTCCGTGCCAACCAGTGGAAACGGAAAGACATCCTTCGTCCTCCTCCGCTCGAATGCCCCATAGCACTCGCCGACAGAGAGCCGAACGTACCGAAGGGGACTCGATCTGCGCAGAATGTGGCCATCGACCTCACAAGAGGTCGTGGATGGAAATTCTGCATGCAACTTACTCCTGCTCACACACGCCACCACGTCAGCCACCCTAGAACGCAAGAAAAGAATCACTCGACACGATAAACCAAAACTACAAAGATGAAAATTTAATCTTGCTCCCCGGAGGTCGACGGAGAGCGCACGGTGACCCAACCTGTATGCAGATTTGACTTCGACAACTATGCAATCGGATGGGCAGCACAATATAATTCTGATTTACTGGCCCGTGGCCACATCAATAGTAATACCTCCACGCCGTCGCCCTTCAACTCATCAACCTCAGTTCTCATATCACACCGTATCGAACTTTCAGAAGGATATTTGACTGTTAACGTACATAGCCTTCCGAATAATTACATATGCCATGCGTTACAGCAGTCACACAGGGTGGGAATTGAAACTTCAAGCACCACGATCGGGTATAACAGGGAGCAGATCAAGGACAGAGCAAAGCCCGAAGTCACTCTTCTGCAAGTGTAATTGCCAGGTAACTGCTTGTATACAGTTGGGGCAGAGGTCCGACATTACCGGCGTCATAGCCGTGTAAAGATCAAACCAGTGAACTTGTGGGCGATACAAGTTCAGATCATCAAAATCGATCAGACGGATGAGAGTCGATCCAGCAAAGATAGATTAGCTACAGCTCAACAAAATGATACCGTACCACCCAACGAAGGATACCACCACCCAGATGGAAACGCTGTCTTACCAGACGTGGGAACACAAGTCCGAAAAGGAAGTGAGATGTAAATAAAGCCACAGCATTCGTCACACGTATGCCATCTAATATGCATTTGAACACAATTCGCAAACCAAAGCTTAATTGACAACTCCTTGCCTTACGTTCGCTACATTCAGGCCGATTCGCAGAAGTACTTAATGTGGCGAGTTTTGGAGACAGCCCTGTGAGGAAAGCGGACGACAGTGACACCACCTCCATACACAGGAGAGGGCGGCCGCTGCAATCACGCCAACAGAACGGTACTATGATCTCGCATGTTTCTGTTCCGGAGGGGCATAAGACGAGCCACGGAGAACCCGTGACGTTCAAAGGGCACACTACTGACGCACCAGGGCAGGAAGATCAAGCCATCAACAACTCCCATCGGAGAAGAAGACGAGCCATTCCTCCCTGAAGAGGTGAGACCTGCACCCGTCTGATTGAGTATTATACCACGCTCCGACCGAACAAACGAAGAGGAACAACGAATCACAGGTCTTTTCGTAGCCGGCAAACAAAACCTTCTCTTAAGATAACAGGCAGATCCCGATCTATTTCGACGATAACTGGATCCAGGGGCGAAAAGATATGAACAGTTCACAACAGTTTACATCTGAAAATCATTCTTCACACCTGAATCCAACAGCAGTCGTTCTCTAAGCAGCTCACTGTTTTTTCCGCCTTCACAAACGCACCGTATTGTCAAGCAAGCGCGCATTCTACCGCGCAACTGACAGCCGAGCGGGGTTCTGGAAACCAGATTTTCCTATCTTATCCACGAGCACGCCCTCACAATTTATGATCGCTCAAGTGCTAAGATTCGCATTAGACCGTAGCGACCCGTTCCTATCAGTCGAAACGCAAACAAACGACACGGGACGTTACAAACACATCATGCAGCTGCCATCGGCGTTGTTTGTCGAATACAATTCCTATTCCTAGCGCTACCATGTTCACCCGAACAGGACGCCCGGGAGACTAAAACTGCTGCATCAAACACTGCCTCCGTTACCAGGCGTTCGACAGATTTTTGGCTGACGACATCGCCCACAGGGTGAAGATGTATGCGACAGATATTTTTGTTAACGACATCGACTGACTATTACATCGTAGTCCGCCATCTTACATACAGTAAACTCTTCGTTCCTTGCCTCTCCTCTTAAATTCTCACCATTCAACACAAGAGTCGTACAGGAAACCATAGAGCAGAGACAACATCACCATAGAGCAGAGACAACATCTAAGCTTGAAAAGGGGCATCCAACCCTTCACTGGCAACTGAAAAGGTCAACAGACAGTTCAGATCGCACATCCATTCTGCACAAGAGAATAGAACACATCCTGAAGAAGCCAAGAGACCTCACAGGAGAAATTTTCTGAAACGTACGTTTAAAACGAATAATATTATTTTCGTATAGAGACAAGTATAGATATGGTGGGCCATAATTTCGGCAACTGGTCATTGAACTCGCACAATTCAAACATCGAAAACAAAACACAAACGCACAAAACTCCAAGAATCTTCTTGATCTTCGTCCAGGTTCTACTTGGCCCTCGTGGAGCGTAGTTGGTGCCAACTGTTATCCGTTATACGGAGTGAACCGATTGGCACGAGGGCATGGAAACCAGCATAACATGCATGGCCAAAGCGAGTAGAGGTATAAACCACAGACAGATTGCACCGCTAATCCAAAAGCCCCAAGTAAGTGATGCAGCCGGACGAATTCTAGTTTCTTGAGAGCGAGGGAGCACGCCGATGAATCACACTTCCAGGAGTACAAGCGATGAAGCACCTACAGGCCACGCCCATTGGATCTTTCAAACTTGGAACCTCCTTCGATTTCTCTGTCCTGGTGTGAAGACGTTAATAAGACTGACCAACAAACAGTTTTTATTTGGAGACTTACGCGTTCGCCAGAGTTCTCCCAGAACGGTTTCATCACGCGTCAGTACGAGAGGAGAATAAAACGAGTACCCGCAGACAAATAGGAAGAGGCCAACACACACACCCACACCCACCGGCACATTAAAGCAGGACCATCACAGCGCGAACAAGTTCCACAACGGACCAAGCCCGTTTTGCAGGACAGTCCCGAAGAGTACTCGTTCGCTTACCGAAGGACCTAACTTGTAGGAACAAGACTCAGTAAATCACTGCCGTGAACCACACTCGTCAGAAAAAGACTTGAGAAAAATGATTCTCTGATGTATCGAGGAATACAAGTCATTCCGCGACCATTTCGGAGGTACACTCTGCGCCAGCTTCAAATCGTACGGATATCATTGATTCGCACAGAATCGATCCAGATACACTGCACCAAAACGACTAACATCCGGAAATACCCTACACCAGATTCAGATAACGACAGGATAATGTCTTTTTCTGTCGTTATTCGAATCTGGTGCAGGGTATCTGGGCGAATCAATAAATATCCGTGTGATTTGAAGCCGGTGCAGGGCGTACCGCCGAGGTGGTTGAGGAATACGTTGCATTCCTTGATGCATCAGAGAAACTATTTCCTTACAAGCCTCTTTCTGACGAGTGCGGTTCACGGCAGTGACTCAGTACTCTTTGAATCTCCTAGCGAACTGAGTCTTGTTCCGATGAGTGAGGTCCTTCGGTAAGCGAACAAGTACTCTTCGAGACTGTCCTGCAAAACGGGATCCTCCCGTTGTGGAACTTGTCTGCGTCGTTATGGTCTGCTTTTATTTAAAACATTAAATTTCAGAGCACAGGAAGATCTAAACCGAGCCACCCATTTTCATGTCTTGACCACTTCAATCCATACAACCAAACGCCTTTATCTGCGCTTCACCCGCGAACAATGCCACTCGTCCTCCTCGTCCGAATCAGACTGAATGACCTCTATCCACAACCATCAATGAGCTTCGGTCTGACAGGGTTTTCTGACCCCATGTCTCTCGTTTCGGTTTGCTCTGCTGCCTCGTTCCCACTATTCGACGTCTGCTGCATCATCCCTCGGCGGCTATAAACAGTCACAACGGAAGTAACACTTACCCCACTTCACGAATGTACCGCCAGGTCAAGTCCTGGTAAGGGAATCCGTTCCTGATCCAGGAGGATCAATCCCTCACCTTTCGTCGACATTGCGAAACTTCCGATGTAGGTGAGCTGACTGACCAGGAGCACATAAGAAGCACGAGTGGAAACGATGAACATAACGTCCATCCAATCCGGTGCAGTACAACTGGCTAATAAGCCACCAACGCTAGACGAGACGCTGGGGGTCGCTACTGCTAAGAAAACGCTATCTTAACAACTCGATTCTACGACAAGGTAAGAATGGCAGCACCAGCGTCCCCTACCAGTGGCCCGAACTGTTCTACAACATACATACAAATAGTTTCTTTTTTAACTTCCAGAGGAAATCGTACTACCTTTCCGAGGGCCTTGGGATATCATCATTGAACTGACCAGCCCGACGTAGTTAAAACGAGTTTTTCTGTCCGTCTGATTACATCTCGATTAGAACCTGGGCCTGCATTTCAACAAGTCATGTGCACCAGCTGAGCTAGGCGTACTGGTGCACAAATGGCCTCTAATACATAGGCACGAGTGTCGTCCTCATTCTATTCCTGGTCATGCAACGAATCGGACCAGCGGAAAATGGAACAAGCCTCCTTTTCATCTGATCGCATCTGCAGACATACAGAGACCATTTATGATATACACATTAACGAAAGAAGCAACCGACCTTTGTGGACAACGTTGCAGACTACAAGGCAGGCGTCACCTCTATCAAGGCGTCAACTCTATCACGCTGTACACCAACCGTCTCCAAGAACGGACCTGGTAAATGGCATTCCCCAAACGAAGTGTAGCGGGCTATGACGTCCCTGATTCGCGCGTGTAGAGACTAACGTGATCAAATGGCCTACATTCATGACACATCGATCGCCAAGACAGCGGGAGCTCCTGCAACCATTTGGCACGAGAATCCCCAGCCGCTTTCAACCAGCTTACGATCCCGATCTCACGACCACCGCCATACGCATTTCGATTTACCGAACCCACCCCCCTCATGCTCACTTTGTCTCACCCACCCACATCATCAGCAGCCAGTAGACGACAGTCCGTCGCCCTTCAGACTCGACTTGGCTCAACATCGTCACAACTCCCACTGTTCTCCGCCCCCTCATGCTCCAAGCGGAGATCGATCTCCTAACCGCCTTTCATCTTCCACCGCAGTCATTCCCTTCTGCCCCATGCCCAGCACACCCTCAACACGTTGTAACACTACTAGCCCGGTGGCAACATCATCATACGACGTTCCAGCACGACCTTCCCCTCACAGACCTGGTGACGGGCACGTGGATAACAAAATACAGCGTTAAAAAACTAAGAAACAACACAGACAAACCCTTGCGAGCGATCCACGCGGCTTCGTCACACGAGCTTCAATAGAGGCTCACCATGAAACGGCGAGATAACTCTCAGCATAAGTTTCTCTGTTATCTGAAACACAGGGTGAAAAAAAGGGGAGATAGACCACTGACCACAATCAGCAGGAACGTATGTCAGGACCACAATCAGCAGGAACGTAAGTCAGGATTAACATTCCTTCGGGTGTTTCAATCCGACATTCTTGAGCGCAATTCTTGCGTTTCCGAATCGAAACTGCCAGACTCTGCTACCAAAGGTAAAAAACGGCTATGGCGAAATTAGCTTACGCACCACACTTAGGATGATTACCTCTCAAACGACGCAACATAAACAAGACATATACCAGTGCCGATGACGGTTCCCATAATACAGTAATTGGACATTACAGGAGTTGCTAGGACAATTTCCGACTGGCATAGAAATTTGCGCGGAAAGTGGCCATTAGAATCATACCAGGACCCGATGGATGGAAATTCCGCGCGTCATTGCCATCCCTCTAATGACTTGCACCGATCACACCTTCACTTTATTAATCAGATTCGTTGGACGCATTGTTTACCACACCATGCTCGCTCCATGAACATGACAGAATAAATACTCCTTAGGGCGTTTAAATCAGACATTCTTTGGCCGCAGTTCCGGCATTTTTTGGAACCGAAATCGTCAGACCCTGCTAGCACAGGAAAGCCCTGACGATTACCGCTCGAACAATGCCGGACATTACAACCCGGAACGTCATGAAAAAATAATAATAATCACCTATACAAACAATGCATATACCATAGCCTATGATGGTTCCCATAATAATTGTACATTACAGGAGTCACTAGGACATAATTTCCCACTGCAGCAGTGGCAAAAGCAACTGGCATCAAAATTTGCGCGGAAAGTGGCCATCAAACTCATGACAGGACCCGATGGATGGAAATTCCGCGCCTCATTGCCATCCCTCTGATGACCTGCACAGATCACAACTTTTCTCGATTAATCAGATTCGTTGGACGGACTGTGTACCACACACCATGCTCGCTCCATGAGCGGATGACAGATTAAATACTCCGGGCGTTTAAATCCGGCATTTCTGGGCGTAATTCCAGCGTTTTCGAAACCGAAATCGTCATGGCCTGCTCGCAAAGCTAAACACCGACAATTACATCTCAAACGACGCCGAAATTTCGACCCGGAATATCGTAGTTAATTGCCCAAAGAATGATAAAATCAACATGAGCAACGCATATACCATTGCCGATGATAGTTCCCATAATAATTGGACATTACAGGAGTCACTAGGACATAATTTCCCACTGCAACAGTGGAAAAGGCAACTGGCATAGAACTTTGCGCGGAAAGTGGCAATCAAACTCATAACAGGACCCGATGGATGGAAATTCCGCGCATTATTGCCATCCCTCTGACGACTTGCACCGATCACACCTTCACTCGATTAATCAGATTCGTTCGACGGACTGTGTACCACAACATGCCGCCTCCATGCCCAACACGTGGGACAAAAAACATCCCACGTCATTTCCAGGATCGAATGCTATGGAACAATAATTAGGTAGATGGCCAACTCAAGTTGCATGAACTCCATTCGCGCAAATGTGGTCATCGACCTCACGAGAGGTCGTGGATGGAAACTCCGCGCGATACACCGTTCCCTGCGCAAAACGGCAAGATTATAAAAGATATGGAAGTGCAACCACAACCACTCGAAACTGTGCTCAGCTCGACCAGGCAAACTAGAGATGAGTGGATTGAATCCCGACCAACACCAGAGAACAGTACACCGACATCTGATTCCATCTGCAGACATACAAAGACCATTTATGACATACACAAACGAAAGAAGCATCATCCCTCTGCGCGCCAAGCTTTGCCGAGATTCCAGCGCGGCATTTTCTCTTCTTTTTCGCCTTCCGCCGCCAGCCGTTTTCTTCCGGTAGCACTGCTCATCTGGAACCTTCGAAAGGTCACGTGGGGAATGTCCTGGAGCGGTTCAAAATCTTATTGCTTCGTTCATAACTGAATTGGCTGTATTGACGATCAGAAACATGTAAAGAAAAAGGAGTACCCAGAGGTAGGGATGACAGCACATCATATGCATCAATAAACATCTCGCCGCACACAACCCAAGCCAGATTACCATGGGCTGCTCGAACATAACAGGCAAACGTACTGGAGATGATATTTCAAAGAGGTCATACCCAGATCATAAACTCTCCACACTATAAAAACTACTATATAGAACGCAAACGTACTGTACATCATATTTCAGAAAGGTCATTGTTAGATGATAACCACACTATGGAGTGATATCAAATCGGGAACTTACCCGCGAAGCCGTTCAACACAAATCAGTCGATTAAGATTGTCCTCGCGAGTATGAGCTGACCAAGAAGAGCCACAGCTGGACGACGACGTCGAGCGCGAAATGACGTGAGAAAGATTTGAACAGTTAATTTTAAAAAATCGCGAGAAAAAGACAATCAGCGAAAGAAACCACCAGTCAATAGCTACACATACATATCACAGATCTGCTAACAAGCCTGACACAAAGAAGCATCCTCTGTCGAAATATCGCATACGGTGCTTTCGTCCCGTTGAGGGCGATTGGGAAACTTGCTGATTTAAGGGAAATTAAATGTAGCGGCTCTTGGAGACCGCCCTGTGAGGAAAGCCGACGACAGTGACACCGCCCCATAGAGCGATACCGCTGTGATCATGTCAACAGAGCGGTACTATGATCCCGCGAGATTGTGTCGGAGTGGCAGAAGACGAGCCACGGAGAACCCGTGACGTTCATAGGGCACATTCCTGACGCACCAGAACAGGGAGATGAAGCCAGCAACGACTCCCATCGGAGCAGAAGACCAGCAATCTCTCCCTGTGGAGATGACATCGGCACCCGTCTCATTACTGCATACCACGCTCCGATCCAGCAAAAAAACAAACATTGCCGTCCATTCTAATCTGCAACCGCGCCATAAATCACTCCGCGGAAAAACGTTTGTAATTGGAACTTCATTCATTCGTGTCGTCAGAGAAATTCCTCATCTGTTCACAGCCGGGGGCCAAACACTTAAATTGATAGCCTGAAGCTCATCCACTATTGAGATCACGAGCAAACGGTACATACAACACCGGGATGACTCACTCAGGAGGGTCGAGAAGAGGCAATCATGTACTCGTTCACTCCAATGGCGAGCAAATTACCCTTCTTCCGAACCTCGAGCGCCAAGTGACTGACTCAATTTTCAAGTCGGTGATTTCCAATTTTGAGGTCGTTTTCTAAAACACGCGTCGGATGATCGCATCGGGAACCCTAATCTCATGAAGTTCATCGATTTCCGGAGTGATGGCAAATATTACATAAGAAATTATCGAGTAACAAGCCGGCAGTCAATTCCTCAACCCTTCAAGCCCATCGCCAAATTGTTTCCAGTTGTCCGTTCGCAAAAAGGAAACGACACGTGACATGTATTTCCAGTTTTCGGTTCAACACAAGCATTCAACACCACACGATGAAGGCATAGCATAGCACACGGAGCATTCGATCTTCAGTTCAACCGAGAAACATTCCATAATGCGTGCCACAGTACACACTCAAGGCACAGCACACAGTACATCTAAGAGCCACAACATCAGGAGGCCAAAACAGTTCTGAGTCGCAATGACTTTAGGATTACACACAGTCCACAGCGTGTCCAATAAACAGACGCCGGACCACAGCAACCGCGTAGACAAGCCGAGATCAATTCTCAATCTCTGCGCAAAATGAATTAATGAGAGAATCTCCCATTAAAAAAAGAACAATATCTTCGATTTCAGCAACCACCGACTCGCTGATCCTCACTCCAGGAATAAGCCACGTTGACACTCAGTCTGAATGCACTGGCCACGACACCATGATCGACCACGAATCTCTCGTAGTGACAACTCCGGTAACTGATAGTAATTCATCTCCAGTTCAACGTTTAAACACCACGACATCAACATACGTGCACGGCTTCTTCTACTTCTTCAAGCCAAGACCGTCCTTGTCCTCCTCTGCAGCGCGCTTCTTCCGGACTCCAGCCATGCGTGCGTTCATCCTTTCCAACCGAAGCTTGTAGTAAGCCTTGAAGGCTTGCATTTCGGGTGTGATTGTGGTGATCTCCGTCGCGACTGTAGCGTTGCTTACGGGCAGCAAAGGTCCAGTGTACTGCGTCGCATTGGCCACCTCCTCCGGGCTCGAATCTCCAAACTGAGAAACCAGCAAACAAACAAACAAACAGACGGATTCTCATGAGGCAGCGAAGACCGATGTTCCAGAAACACTACAAAAGCAACCACGCGACACTGACGCCCCTCTTCGGTCCCCATTCACATGATCACATACCCATACGTAAAACAAAGGTTAGGTTGTCTCTCGACCCCGTTAGAAACGAGCTGCCTGCCTGCACGAGATACCTTATTATTTGTAAACGAAGCCAAAAACGCGTCACCGATGCATCACCTACCGTTCCTATTCGGACACCGACAACATTGAACATCACCCAAGTTATACATTAGGGCGTGGACGTGCACGCTACTAAAATCTACGGCGTCGTGGTACAACTGTACCACCAGTCACCCCCATTTTCACACAAAAATATCCGCCCACAAAGCAATCCATTCTCTCTGGCTCACCAAGCAATCAACCCCTAGATAGCACAGGTTTGTCCATTCTCTCTACCATCTCCACCCAAACAGAACGCCAAGTCAATGACACTATCCAGCGGCAAACGTTGCATCAAAAAAATACCCCTAAAACGACCCGGCACGTAATACGGCGATTGATAGCTGAGAACCTGCGCAGATTCGTAGTCGATTCGGCAAGCTTTTAGGGTTTTCAGAGGTGAGCAAAACATGCTAGACTTGGAAACGCTAAATGCTCCTAGACAACACACGAACATGATTTAGGGTTTGAGTCCATCGCACAAAGAAACAAACCTTTTCGTCATAGAAGTCAGCGCAACACAGAGAAAGGTTATATGCTTATATCTATACATATGGATAGAATTTTGCGTTCTGTTCGCAGCGATAGAAAACATATTCGGCGTGCAAGAAATGAAACGCTCGTAACAGAATAAGATCAAGGCCAACATTCATCAGCACAACGCTAGATCTCAACGCACCTTGGGTTTCTTCGCACGACGCGGGAAGACCACGAGCTTCGACTTGAATGTCTTAAGGCGCTGGACATTGGCCTGCAGTCCCTCCAAGCACCTGTTCCTCCGCCTATGATCCACTGCAATTCCGATCGTTGGCGCCAGCTTCTTAGGGACACCGGCCTCCTTCAGCTCCTCCAAGCTGAAACCCCTTCCCAACCGGACCTTAGAATTATACTTGATGCTCTGGCCATGAACAACCGGACGAAGAAGCCCCGAAGTCGGCCTGGGGAAGATCTTCACCGCCTTCTTCTGGCGAGCAAGTCTTCTGCGCTTCTTACGGCCCGGCTGATTGAACCATGTCTTCACACGGCTTTGCCAATCCTTCCGGAAATGGGCATTAGGCACGACATTGTTGTGCCTCACCATTTTGTCGAGGACAAGAGGAAACCCAAATCACTGCAACGTCCCACAAGCACAACAACACCAAGCAGCAAAAGCAATAATGAACACGACAGCCAAGTCAATCCTCAAAAAACACAAATCCATACCTTTCACTCTGATAAGCTCTCGCCATACATAATTTAGGAAAAGAAATACCCGGTACAGGAGTTGAATTCCAAGAAGAAAAAAGCTTGGCAACTAGCTATTCAGTTTCTCTTCTCTATTCTTAGTTACAAAACGTTTCGTCGAACGTTTTCTATTTTTCCAGACTAAATCCCCAGTTGTTTGACCTAGTGCCCGAAATTTCACTCCAAATGAAAAATGGACAGTATACACTAATCGCAAAAAACAGCCGTCAGCGACGCGAAAAACGACCAGACGCCAGAATCAAATCTCTACCCGGCCATGTAAGGTTTGACACAATTGCTCCTCAAAAGGCATCCTCATTCTACGCCTTTTATCAAGTATATCTGATCTCAATAACATCGATCACATGGATGCACCTGTCCGCAACCACGTAACGAGCTGAGCAGAAGGTGCAAGTGTGAGTAAGTTTTGATACAGTTGCTCCTCAAAGGGCATACTCGTACTATGCCTATTATCAAGTGCATCTGATCGCAATAACATCGACACCTGGATGCACCTGTCCGCAACCACGTAAATAGCTGCGGAGACGAAAAGGTGACAGACATTGTGAGTATTCGCTACGGAGAGACCCCGCATGACCACATGTGAACGGCGACTTCTATTTGTCAAGAACCGGTTGGAACAAGAAACATGTAAAACCACTTACGCGCGCTGACCTCCCTGCGTGGCGATGGCAGGGCAACAGCACAAACGATCACAGCTCGATTCCTGCTTCAGCTACCCGAAAAGGACCGACTACTCTGAGGTGCGGCGATGGTGGGGCAGCACAGCGGGCGCTCCCCGGCGCGATTCCTGCTTCCGCTACCCGGAAAGGACTTTCTCTTCTCACGAGTACGAGTTTTGGGCATGTCAAGCCTCAGCCTGAGCTGTGGGATGAAGGACCAAGGTGGCGACAATTCCGTCCGTCACCCGCCGCCTCAGCCCCAGCAAGCCCCAGACTTCCCACCCCTCAGGACGAGCCACTTTCCCGCCCTACCGGTAAGCCAAGCCCGACCACTGTCGCCGCAATTCCGCACCCCCACCAGAAACCGTGATGGGGCCAGCGAGTGACTCCAACGGAGCCTCATTACACACCCGTCGCCGCTGTGTGCTGTATGTAGGTGGAAGGGCAATACCGGGCCCTTGCTCCAGGCATGCGTTTAGGGCACATTGATCGACTTACCCCAAAAGAGGCACAGAAGACGGGGGGGGGGGAACGACGCCAGTGGCACAGTAGCCGTTTAGATAAATAATGGACCAGCAGGGCGTGCATGGAGCAAGTGGCCCAGCTCAGTTATTCAGGCACGCAAGTGGGCATTCAGGAGGTCATGGGTTCAATCACCAATGCCGCAGTGTCTAACGGGGCGCGTGCTAACAGGGCGCGTGCATGGAGGCCCAGCTCAGTTATTCAGGCACGCAAGTGGTGTTCAAGAGGTCGTGGGCCGCAGTGTCTAACGGAGCGCGTGCATGGAGCAAGTGGCACACAAGTGGCATTCAGGAGGTCGTGGGTTCAATCCCCACTGCCACCTATGGCATTCTTGGCGCTAACCAACTGAGATAGTTGGCTTGCTCCCCCCGTTCGCTTGGCAGGGTCTTTGGCCATCACGGGTGTGTGTGTGTGTCTGTGTTGCTGGAATGGGGGGGGAAGTAGATGGGAGGTGCAGTTATTAACAAAATGCTCAGTCTTTGCGTTGGCCGGCCCCCACCACCGGTCGGCCCACCCTACTCCCTGACCACTGTCGATTAGGGTGAGGAGAAACATGTTATGCTTGCAGGGGTCCCCCATATAGACTTAGAGGTAGTGATAGGTAGGTAGTGAAAAGGGAGATTGAGATAAGATATACCACCAGTACTCCGCCCATACATCAGTTGTGGACCTGCTTGTTAAACCACCAGTCCAACCGAAGTTAAATTGTCAAACCAAAATTTGAATATTTCTATGTCTGAAGTCAACAATGCATGCCGTTGTTTGTTTAACGGAGGTACTAGTATCAACCTACCTTGAAACTGAAGTGTTATAACTCATATCATTTGCTAGCAGGAGAAAAACAAAGGGGAAAAAAAAAAAAAAAAAAAAAAAAAACGAGATCAATGATGTTTTTGAAGACCCTTGTTAAGCGCATACTCACATTAGTAATTTTCATAATGAATCTGACCACTAATATGAATAAATAGTTTTATTTTATTTTTTTAGTGCCCTACGTTTTTTATATGTTTTCAAACGCCCCCACTTAGGGCATACCCACAATAGTACCTTTCATAATGTATCTGACCACTATCACATCTAAATCTTTATTTTTATTTTTATTTTCTTGTACTTTTCTTCCTATGTCATGTTATTTGGGAAAACCCTAACTAACATACTCAGACAATGACTTTCTATAATGTATCTAACCGTTATTGTGTCCAAATCCTTTGTTTTTTTTTCTCTATTTGGTTTTTGTTCAATATCGTGCCCTTCCAGCAGGGTAGGGCATTTTCATATATTTTGTTATGAATACTGTAACCCAACCTAGTTTCTTTCTCTCCCCCCTCCCCCCGGCCATTTTGATAGATTTTTACGAGTTCACCAACCTATTTTCTTCAAACCTAAATCTTGCCTAATCACTGTAAATTTTCCCACAGGACTCGGTCCGAAAAAAAATTATAGTATCAGGGCATAAGGAGTGGTGGTTTAACACACTGTTGTCGAGGGTCGGGTCTGTCCAATGATCAGTCGATGATGAAAACATGGGCAAAAATAAAAATTTTGTTATTAAAAAAAAAAAACAATAACCTAGTTTACCAGACTGGTCCGAGACCAGTTGCCCGTCCAGGCCTATTTTAAATTTGGTAAAAACTTTCGATGTGACCCTATGACAAAAGTTGTTCAGTTTATTTTTCTGCATAACATAGTTTGTTTTCGGATTTTTGAAGGTTTTTTTTTTTTT
>BFEA01000908.1:362526-379300 GCA_003427395.1 Chara braunii | reverse complement strand
TCTCTCTCTCTCTCTCTCTCTCTCTCTCTCTCTCTCTCTCTCTCTCTCTCTCTCTCTCTATCTATCTATCTATCTATCTATCTATCAATCAATCAATCAATCAATCTATCTATCTATCTATCTATCTATCTATCTATCTTTATCTATTTATCTATCTATTTATCTATCTATCTATCTATCTATCTATCTCCCTCTCTTTCTCTCCTCGACATGAAATAAATTAGTTATTTTTCCTATATTGTTTTTTTTTTTTTTTTGAGTCTTCCCGAAGTTGTCTTTTGATTTTATTTTGTTCAACTCCTGCGTGATATGACCTGGAGGGCTCTCGCCTGTCGGAAAAAAGGCGGGAGTCGATGCACTCGACAACGTTATTCCATTGTGTTGTATTTAATCGGATAGTCATCCACCATAACGGTCGATGGGTTGGACATAAAAATATTTTCGTGTCCGGAACGAACCTGGGTCATCATCATCATCTTTGAGCTTTGATTAGGACTTAAGAACTGTTGACATTTTTGTGAGCTTCATGTTAACTTTATTATTCTCATTTAAGTCTCAATTTTCTTGATAATCACGACTGCTAACTGTGATTTATTTCTTCCTTGTGTGAGGTAGCACAGTGGATCGGGAAAAGGAGATTGACATTATTGACTGGAGAGAATCGAGCTTGACACTAGGCATGCCCAATTTTCGTCTAATACACTGAAAGAAAATTGAAAGAAACAGAGTAGGACGGATCGGGACAGATGCTGGTCGACGGTGCTCTGAGAGAATTGTCTAAATTTACCACAAGAGGGATATTTCCTTACAGGTATGAGGCTTGTTGGAGCTATCACTCTTGTGGCTCAACCATCTGCGTAGTGCTAATTCACTTCTTGGAAGGAAATATCTATGATATTCGCCCCTATGTCAAGGAAGGAGGCAACAACGATGGTGAGGATTTTAACTGGTTATGGGAGATTGTGATCCAATTTATTTATGATGAAAAGACAGATTTGATCAAGCAAAAGAAGAAAGTGAAATGGGGTATAATGCAAGTAACATACAAGACTGTTCCAATCCCTCCTATACCTGACAGCTATTGTGATGAGACTAACTAACTGCTGATAATCAACATGGTATTGACAAGAAAAAAAAAAAGCGGTGATCATGAGAGTTGAAGAGATTTCAGCAGAAGTAATCAGACAAAGAAGGTCAAATTTTGACAGAGGTTCGGGTCGAAGTCAAGAGAAGGTTGAATGTCTCCTAAGGTCGCTGAATACTCTGAGCAAGAGAGAGGCATTTTCGTATGAAGTTGTCAGGTATGAGATGGTCGAGAGCGGATCGGAGCAGGAACGATTGTATGTACTGGCATTCTATTTCACAGACGTGGATGTGTATGACGTAAGAATTTATGTCCCAAAAGAAAGAAGTGTTGATGCAATGTATGGGAGATGTTGGGGATTTGCAGAAGAGGTAGTACTGAGAGAGAAAGAGAGGCTTGAGAGAGAGAACAAGTGCTTCACTGGATCTACACGATTTACTGCCTTCAAGGGATTTCCAGCTCCTCCCTTGCCTGATATAAATTTATCAAAACATGATTGGTTTGCAGTGATTGAGTTTGCCCAGAAAGTGAAAAGAGGTCAAAGAGTCTGATGAGTCGACGTTATGTACCTTTGAAGGAGAAATCTAAGCTTGGACTGATAAGAGGCCATGAAGGGCTGAGTAAGGGTGAGTCATACAAGTTGTTGAATTCTCTTAATTCTATAGCATGTAAGGCTGTAATTCCTTATGAAATCGTCAGGTATGAAGCCATAAAGGGATCAGGACAAGAACAAGACAGTCTGTACGTTCTTACATGCTATTTTATTGATCTTGATGAATATGATATTGAGATTTATGTGCCGAAGCAAAGATTTGATGAAAGCCGAAAAGGTGCGTGTTGGCAACGAGCTTCGGATCTTGATCATGATGAGAAAATAAGATTAGAGCGGGAAGGAATAAACTTCTCGTTTAGTACCTATGTCAGACGTTTTGATGGGATACCATCTCCACCTGTTGAGAGACTCACGTTCTCAAGAGATAATTGGTATGCTATGACGAAGTTTGCATGAAAAGTGAAGAGAACCCAAGAAGGATACTCTCAGTAGCCAGGATAATTACTGTGAAGGGTAAACTTTATGAGGTGATAAAGTGTGATAATCCTTTTATGATCCTGACATATGAGACTTGTGAGAGAGGGTCCACAATATTTCACATTCCAGTGGTCAAATTCCTGAGTACTGGCAGCCTGGACGTACAAATTTATGTACCAGCCGGCCTAGAAAAGGAAGATGACTACTTGAAGTGTCAGACAAGTGCTTACATTAGTCTCATAAGAACCAAAGAGTGACTTGAAAAGTTAAAGAGAAAAGTAACCTGGGGAAAGGAGTAAGACAATTTGAGAGGCTTCCTGAGTTCTCAATTGCTAAAGTATTTGAAGGCAGGAGAGATTGGATGCCTCTATTGGAAGCTATCGCTGAGATTGGTAGAGCAAGAGAAAAAGACTCCACTTTGATGATAAAATCCCTACTCATGAGTACCTTTGAACACAGATTCGAGATCCCTGATTATGTCCAACCTGATCTCTACCTTTCAGATGTTGCTTATGATGATTGGCAATGCCCAATTTGACTGAACAGCTGACACTAGGAGTTGTGTTAAAAGGTAGGGTAGTCAAGATAGAAGAGACTTTTCGGATATCTGATAGAATTTTTTCTACCCTGGATGAGTTTGAGTTTTTGCAGCCTTTCCTGGATCGCATGAGAGATTCTGTCTTGAGAATTACCACTGATCAGACTGAGATAAGCTATCTGTTAAAGGTAGTGAAAGTGAGAACTACTGAGAGAGTATCATATCACACTTTTCAGGAACGGGTCTCTCTTGCAAGAAGGATCAGCAGTGGGCTGTAAATGATGCAATTTGATTATGAGATTATAGACCTGACTCGATATTTTATGATTCGGGGTACTATCAAAGGGTATGACAAAAGACTTAGTAGGGATGATGAGAAATAATTGATTGAAGATTACATTGGAAGGCTGAGAAGGATTGC
This sequence comes from Chara braunii, assembly GCA_003427395.1. NCBI lineage: Eukaryota > Viridiplantae > Streptophyta > Charophyceae > Charales > Characeae > Chara > Chara braunii. Next base: position 376,227 of record BFEA01000908.1, on the reverse strand, counting down.
ACTGCCCTTGATAACTACCCAATCGATTGGTTGGGGTTATACGAGAACTGGTCGAGAGAGTTGATACAATCAAAGGGGGGTCAGATATTGCGAGAGCAAAAAGACAAGATGGAAGGATTCCCTGCTTCAGAGGACCTCAAGTTAATGACTTCCTGGACGAGTATGAGTTATTTGGACTCAGTTATGGCTGAACAGATAAGCAACGACTTAAGCACCTCCTATCTTATTGTGATACTGACTCAAGACTGGCAGTTCAGGAATTAATGGAAGGTGTTACTACTTGGGAAGAAGTCAAGGAGAGACTGAAAAAAAAAATTGAGAAAGATCCAGTTCCGATTACAACTAAGGATTTACTTAACATCAGAAGAGCTAAATATGACACTTTCAATGTTTTTCTTCAGACCTTCATCCGAACAGCAAGAAGAATTCCATATTTGGACGAAGCTCAGAGATGCCATATATTTTTGACAAACTTTACTGACACTGAAAGGCAAGCAGTCCTTCATCAAGCCCAACACTATCCTCTCAGATTGGATGAAATGGTTGCAATCATAAAAAATCTACCTACTGTATCCCATAAGAAATGATCACTGGATCAGATCAGTACTTTGGCCAAGGATTGAGAGACTGAGAATGAAATGAATAGAGGAGACAATCTAACTGCTGAGAATATTCTTCAAAAGGTGATGGCTAACTTTATGCATGCAAGGCCTGCAACGCATGTTGTGGATGATAGGGGAAAGAAAAAAGTTGAAAGTGAGGAAGATGACAACGATGATGATGACAACGAAAATCATGGTATGAAAGGGGATTCGTTCAGAACCAAAAAGAATGAGAAAAATAGTGATGGAGGAAACAGAGAGAGAGAAAAAATATGATGAGCGTCCTAAGTGGAGTTTTACTTGCTACTATTGTGGCGAAAGTGGACATACTACCACCTACTGCAAGCCACTTGAGGAGGATGTAAGGAGTCGGGTGGCAAAGAAAGATGCAATGGGTCATGTCTGTGATAGTTCATGGAATAAGTTGGACCCCAGACATCCGGGAGGTATGAAACTTCTTGCTTTTAAACATGATGAAAAGATGAAGATTAAGAAGAAGAGAAAAACCAATGTGAATGTTCATTTCCTCACTGAAGATTTGCCTAGTGAACTGGTACAAAGAACTGATGATCCTCATACCATGATTGAGTTGTCTCTACAGTCCTTAACATTGACAAAGTGTGAACCTTTTGAGACATCAACAAGTGAGTCTCCATTGGGAGGGAACCCTACTTTTCTGAATTCTTCTGGATTAGTAGAGTCCTCTTCCAATGAAGTGGCTCATCTCCTCGCAAACATGATGTCATTCCACGACGATCTACCCCCAGAACTTATCATGGAACCCAGTGTCAGGATTGGTGAAGTGAGAAACCATAAGACCCGTTTGACACCTCAAATGATAGAAGAAAAGAAAAGAAAGAAGGTTGAGGAATCACTTATCGACATCCTTGATGATCCTGAGCCGGAGCGTTCACAGGAAAAGAATGAACAGGAGAGAAAGATAAAATTTATTCTCAAGAGTGATTTGGATGATGAGACAGTGATTTCTGATGTAATTGCTAAGATGCTGGAAGAAACGGAAGTAACACTGTCTTTCAAGGAAGCAATGGCACTAGCACCCAAACTGAGAGAGGAGTTGAAGAGGTTAATTGAGAGAAGAAAATGAAAGTTAATTATTTAGGGTCAGTATTTCCCAACCAAGTGAATAGATCACTGCCAGGTTGCCCTAGCAGATTCTGTGGCGGAGATAATAATTCTTTCACGAAGAACGATGGAAACTTGTAATTTATCAATTGACAGACTTGCAAAAAATGTACTGAGTAATATTGCAGGAGAGCTGTTCGTGGCAGGATTCATTGATAATTTGCCTATCAAGGTTGGGACAATGACTGTGGAGTTACTGGGTTTTGTAGTACCTGATCTGAATCATGACTGTATCTTGGGAACTCCATTCTTGCATAGGATGGAGGCGGTCCAATTTTTCAGTCATGAAGGGTCATCATGGATCAGTCTACAGGATCCACAGACTGCTCAAGAGCAGACCTTTATGGTCGGTACGAAAAATGATTTCAAGCATCAACTATCTGCTAATTCGATTAGGAGGGAGAAATCTGCTGAAAGAGTTAGGAGACTAAAGGAGGAAGGAAAACGAGAAGCAAAAGAAAAGATTTTAGTGGGAATCAATCAAGTTTCGAAGATGATGAGAGCTCTTGGTGAACTCGAGGATGAGGACGGGCAAATTGAAGCCTTCAAGAAAGCTGTGGAAACTGCTAAGGGAGGGAAGATAGAATTGAGATTTGCATCGACTCGCCCTTTTTTAGAAAAATAACCACCGGGTCAAAAAGAAAGTACAAACCCAAGAGGGTGAAGAAAAACCTAGTGAAAGTCTTAATAGAGAAAGGCTATGATGAAGCATTGGAAAAGGAAAGGCAAATTATAAGAGCATTGAGAGAATCAACAAAACTGAAGAATAAGGTCACTAAAGAAAGGTTTGACACAATGAAGATAGACTCGGATCAGTTTATCCTGCCTAAAAAGAAAAAATATATCTTCAAGATGTGTCAGAAATTCTCTGGTGCCTTCTCCTTTAATGATGAAGAGCGATGGTGATTGGATGTGGACATGATCAAGATGGTCAAGATTTGGACAGTTGATCATGTTCTATGGAATGATAGACCAACCAAGTATGCCTTGAAGGAAGAAGCAGAGGTTGTGAAGTATCTTGACAAAAAGATTGCATATAATGTTGTTGAACCTGCTGATGGACCATATGCTAACCACTGGTTTTGTTGCTGGAAACCAGGGGGCGGGCTAAGATGAATACAGAATCTTCAGAAGCTCAATTCTGTGACGGTACGTGATGCAGGTAGTCTTTCTAATGCTGATCTCCTCGCTGAATAATTTGCTGGTCGATGTATTTATTCCCTAGTTGACCTATATTTTGGCTATGATCAGTTCCCTATTGATCCCACTAGCCGATCCATGACTGTCATGCACACGCCGATGAGACTTGTTCAGATGTGCGTGGTACCTCAGGGCTGGACTAACGGAGTGACAGTGGTTCAAAGGGATATGATCAAAGTCATGCAGGATATTTCTCCTGAAATAACCAGTCTCTATATTGATGATAATCCTGTAAAAGGACCCTTGGTAAGGGATGAGACTTTGGTCGCAGGGGGAGTCAGAAAGTTTGTCTGGGAACATATTGAAGGTGTAAAGATTGTCCTTCAGAGACTTCGGAAGTATAATCTGACTGCCAGTGGGCCAAAGTCCCTTCTCTTTCAGCCAGAAGTGATAATCTTGGACTTGAGATGTTTCTCCAAGGGTAGGAGTCCAGACCCCAAGAAAATAGACAAGATCTTGAACTGACCTCTGCCTCTCAAAAGAGTGACAGATGTCAGAAGCTTCTTGGGAGTCTGTGGATTCTGGAGGATTTTTATTCCTTATTTTGCTGCCCTTGCAGAGCCTCTGAGAGAGATGGTAAGACAAGGGACTAACTTAGCATGAAATGATAAAAGACAAGTTGCAGCAGAAACACTGAAAGAAAAACTAAGAGACGGTGGTGTAGTACTAAGAGTACCCTATTCTGGTGATGAGGAGACAAGACCTTTCATCATTGAGGCTGATGGAGGACCAGTGACTCTGGGTGGAGTGCTTATTCAGAAAGATGAAAATGAGAGAGAGAGGCCTCTAAGATTTGAAAGCAGAACCCTCAATTCTACTGAGAGAGGCTACACCCAATTCAGGAAAAAACTACTGTCCATCATCTATAGCCTCATGTGCTTCAGGCACTACGTCTTGGGAATGAGATTCATCCTGAGGACTGATGCATCTGCTGTGATTGATGTTATTAAAAGACACCAACAGGTAGATCCAACAGTCAGCAGGTGGATCGCCTTCATTTGGACGTATGATTTTAAATTGAAAAAGATTCTCACTGAGAAGAACAGAGCGGATGACTTAAGTCGGATTGAGTGGCGAGAAGAAGAAAAAGATGTGAATGTAACAATTGAAGAATCTGCCTATGTTGATAATTTTCTTAATGAAAGAGATGATGAGGATTATGAGGCACCATGCTCCTACAAATGGAGTCTGTGACCTGAAGAGAGAGGCAGCTGGGGAGAAATTCCAAGTGCATACGTCTATGAGTCGATTCTAGAGAAAGAAGAAGATGATGAGCCAAACGATTGGTATGCGAAAGTTAATGCAGCGACAATGGTTGCTCATGAAGTTGGAGAAAGTTCAGGTTCAAAGGAGGATGAAGAAAGTGAAAAGAAGGAAGAAGAGATATTGTTCTTCTTTGAAGGGTATGATGAAAATTATCAGGAGACCGAGAGAAAGATAAAAAATGAGCAACTAAAAGAATATTATTGTAAAGATTCAAGGAAGAAATTCAGACTAAAAAGAGGACATCTCTTTGTGGATGGTAAGGGAGGCCTACCTCCACTAAGAGTGGTCTGTGGTAAAGAGAGACAGTTAGAGATAATCGTTGCTCTACATGATGGGGTTGCCGGTGGCCACAGGGCTGCTGAAGCTACCTATTCCAAGACTGTCAAACTCTACTTCTGGCCTGGCATAAGGGACATGATTTTCAGATATTGTAAAGCATGTGTCTTATGTCAGAAGAGGTCTACCACGAGGATGATTGAGCCCCTATTCCCTACAATCTTGGTAGAGTCGGATAGTAGAGTTTATCTGGATATCATCACTATGCCTCCAGGCAAGGGTGGGATGAGATACATACTAAACATGAGAGATAATTTCTCTGGATACGTTGAGGCAAAAACTCTGAAAAGGAAGACAACCGAGCAAGTGGCTGATTGGATAGAGGAAGTCTATCTAAGGTATCCTTTTATCAGAGAATTTGTCTCAGACAGAGGATCAAAATTCAGAAATGAGGTTGTCAGAAGAATTACACTCAGATTGGGTGTCAGAATTCGATATGTGACTACTTACCATCCTCAAGCGAATGCTCCTGTGGAAAGAGGCCACAAAACTCTGAAAGATTCATTGACCAAGTGGTGTGAAGGGAAGCTCAGTAACTGGCCAAAGGTGTTAAGAGTTGTTGTATGTGCTGATAATATCACGGTCAAGAGAACCACTGGTTATGCACCTTTTACTCTCTGGTACGACCGATATGCTACATTGCCCATTGAGAGTATTGTCAAGACATGATCAAGTTAGAAAAGTGACAGGGATTATTCTATTTAGAAATCCTTCATATCAGAATGAGGCAGATACCTGAAGTTGATCAGGCAGTGATGGATGCAGCAGAGAGAATGACATTCAGCAGACTATCAAATCAAGAAAGATGGAACAATAAAAGGTATATAAGAAAAGAGAAATTGAAGATTGGAGATGTTCTTCTTCTGTTTAACAGTTCTCTTGAGACACAGTGGACTAAAAGATTGAAGTCTATATGGTTTGGTCCGTACAGAATCACAGGAGAGGCAGAAGACAAGGTTTATGAGATCTCAGAAATGAATGGATCCAGAGTTCACGACATGGTGTCAGGGTCAAGACTTCGTAAGTTTATCTTCAGAGATCCTGACTTGATCCCTACAGTGACTCCAAAGAGAGGAAAAATGAGTCAACCACCTAAGTAAGAGAACAGTCATAGAGGACTGAGAAAGAGTACAGTAAGACACTGAGACAATGAGGCTCAGTCATCAGCTGACAATGATCATTCTTGCATAGTCAATTGAACATTTCAGTTTCAGTATTTCAGTTTCAGTACTCCACTTTCAGGATCTCAGTTTCAATATTCCAGTTTTCAACAAGTCATTTCATTATCTATTTCAGCAAGCAACTAAGTTAATGAGACTATATCTTTGATGCAGCGCTCAGTCGTTCCATGAGTGTCAAATCCTGAGAGTGGGGAGTAACTGTGAGTACAGTTCTGAGAGCATTGATACGGTGTCAAGGTCTGAGAAGCTCATGGTTGTGGCACATCAAATGATATAATCACTAAGAGAAATCATGATGGGCATAGAGAAGTTTAGTTCTGTCGGATTGAAAGTTATCAACAGAAGGACTTCATGTCTCTGACTAAGTTGGCCTTTCAAGGGATTCAGACGAAGGCAGGCATAAAGAAGTTCAACTTTACTTGACTGAGAGTGGTCAGTTGAGGGACTTCGTGCTTCTTGTTTAAGGGTCTGTCTTCACTTAGATGAGGGAAGGGACCTCTCTGAGATCAGAGTTTCAGTATTTCCTTGAGAATGGACGTCTCTTGGAAAAAGAAATCCCAGTTGAGGGAAGGGACCTCTCTGGGGCTAACACTAAGTCTTTGCTTGAGGCTGAAGGGAGGTCTCTTGTGAACCCTTAGTGTTGGCTAGCATGTTATTATTCAGTGCCTCTTGAGACTGAAGGGAGGTCTCTTGAGAAATGTTTGTTCTGTTATGGGGCGTGGGCAGTCTGCTTGTGGGTTATGATATGCTTGCCTGATTGTCTGTGCCTGGGAGTTTTTCTTCTCTAACCTCGGGATGCGTTGATTGTCGGGGCCAGCCAGAGCCTTACCGCAGTAGGTTGCAATCTGGTGGGGTCGGCGCGAGTGTCGAATTCCGAAGCCAGCTGAGGCTAAGACTCCGGAAGTCTGGACTATGAGGCTGAAAGGGGTCAGCTGGAACCCTACCGCAGTCAGAGGATGCAATCCAGTGAGGTTAGCCAGAGCCTGGAATAGTGGTTAGACCGGGTCCTACGTTCAAAAATCTGGGCGGGGTAGCCAACGCCCTTGGCCAAAAACTGGTAGGTGAGCCGGTCCCTGACCGCAGTGGTCAAATCCGGGTTCGAGACAGTTTGACTGACGGGATGTCTACTGTCATAGGGTGACCAGACCCGCTATAGCCTGGGTGTCCTGGCGAGAGTGCCAAAGGGCTGTCATACTCGAGTAGTGGGTATGGTTGGTCCTGACTTGGAGGCAGGTCAAAGGGGCTGTCAAGACAAATGGTCTGGCTAGTCCTGGCCTGAGGCGGGCCGAATGAGGTATGTCAGGCTGACAGGACGTCTGACGTTCCTGGCCAGTGGTGGGCCGAAACCAAGGCAATCAGTAAATCCTGGGTATGAAGAGCTGTTATGTATTAATTGTTATTTGTTATTTATTGTTTTATTTATGGATTTTATTTTAATTTGTTGATGCTTAACTGCTGGTTGTCAGAGGGTCTGCTTGCTGGGGCATGGTTGTTGTTTGTGGGACTTCCTGGATTTGCAGGTATACAAATACTTATCTGAAGTTCCCAGACCAGGAAAAAGAAAAAGGGTTTGGTATCTCCCTTTTGTCTGAGAAGTGGAGGAGATGCCTCAGTCAGACCAGAGAAAGAAAACAATGGTTTGATATCTCCATCAAGTGAGGAGCTGAGAAGATGTCTCTCAGACCAGAGAACAGAAAATAGGGTTTGGTATACCCTATTTCCAGCATGGCAGACAGAGTGAGTACTCTCGTTACTGGGGTCATCTCTGGCACAGATGCCTGATCGAGAGCTAAGGTAAACTCTGTGTGAGAAACCAATAGGTGAACAAAGTCAAACAAGCAGACAAAATCCTTCTTAAAATTTTATTTGGTGGCCGACAAGCGGCCTGGTTCACGAGGAACCTGCATCCCTGGCCTTAAAGGAGCCAAACTCTCAGGCCTGGGACGCTATGGAGTGGACAGTGAACTGAAATTTTTGTAAGCCGAAAACAGACTCAGAAAGCGGAGAAGAAGTCGCGCTTATATAGAACATAAAAGACAGCCATGAGTTCAAACTGGAAAAGAAAGAGAAGAAAGAAAATGCTGAAGAGAATGCAGTGATTGGGATGATGGAGTGAAGAGACGACGGATGAGACAGAAGGAGGCGGGGCCGGCACTGTGGCCTTGCTTACGGCTGGAGTAGAAGGAGCCCTAGGGATGTAAGCGGGAGAAGAAGCACTGGGGGTACTATAGCGCGCATCAAATTTCTTATGAAGGTATTCCATCCTGTCAGGGGATGGAGTCTTCTCGTACCACCCTAATGATGGATAACGTGTATAGGACCTTGGATGCACGAAGCCTCTTGGTTCTTCCTCCTCCTCCTCCTCCTCTGAACTATAGGAGCGCCGTGTCCTTACCGGTGACTCCTCTTTGGCCTTTCCTGTTCTACCTCCCCTTCCTCTACCTTGACCGCGGCGTGCCTCAGGCATGGTGCACGTGAAGGAGGGGGGSGGGTCTAGCACCAAAGGCTATGACTGAGAAGGCTGTGCGAGCAAAGATTATGATGGGAGAGATGGATCCGTAAAGTAGAAGTAGAAGAAAACTGGGTAAAATAGGRAAAATAACTGCGCTTAGCTGAGGAGGACCACAACATCCCACGTGAAACCTAGCGCAAAGAGAGATGGTTAGCTCAGAAAAAGGAACCTAGAGCAAAAGAGAGATAGCTAGCGCAGAGAAAGAAACCTAGCGCAGAGGAAGATAGTTAGCGCAGAGAGTGAGGATGAACACTTGAGGAGGAGGTGAACGTAGAAAAGGAAGACGAGCGCAAAGAAAGAAGGTGTGCTCAGGGAAGTACGAACGCTATGAGAAATGTGAAGAATTAGCTAGCGCAAAAGAAACGGTAGTRTGGAAATCGCCTCAAGCCACAAAGGAAATGAATGAGAGCATATTGGGTTGCACTGTTTTTATATTGAAACTTCTCRTTCCGACCCAGCGGGGACGCTGGGTGGGGGTTTGGTATTATGTCGGAGGGCACGGTGTCCCGGCCCTCCTGTGTACCAGGTCTCTGCATAGTACCAGTTTCCTGCTCTGGTGCCTGGGTTGTCTCTCGGCGTGGACAGGCCCCGGTGGTGTAGCCCTCAGCAAAAGGGGTGGGGTGCGCCACAGGACTTCCATTGGTCCACGCAGACTCGGCACCCTGCWGTACAGCAGAGCACAACCGGCCTGTGGCCGTGGTAGCCGCCGGGTTCGCCCTGGGACGCGGGGGTGAGAGGGCTGGCTCAGTCTTTTCAACTGCGCGYCAATCGYCCCTCTACTGAGTTATGGGTTAGGTACATAGACCAGTGGTCACTGTCGTAGAGAAACAAGGCTAGRAAAATAAAAGTAAAAGCGRGAATGCAAAAAGGAAAATAAATGACAGTTGAGAACCTGGTCTATGTGAACTGATGGCAGCTAATCGAGAAAAATCGACGTTCTATAGTTGTTCGTCGTTACGTCTCRCTCAGAGTTGTTATTTATTATATTTATTATCATTATTATATCTTTATCAGCTGATATCTTGAYGCGGTTCTTCTCTATTTATAGGGGGGCTAACGGTTCGGGTGTCGAGTTTGGGCGGTGATGTTGTGGCCTAAGCAGGCCCCAACCCTTCGAATGCCATCTGTATCGGGCCTGCGCGTCTAGACTCCACGTGGTAGGACCCCCAGTAGTTGTACTGTAGGGCAGATACAGTGGGCTTAAAAATGGAAGTGTGAAAAGGAAAGAAAAGGGGTAAGGATAAAAATCGGGTTTTGGGCTTGTGCATGGACTTGCACCGCTATCCAGGCGAAGCAGTGGCACGAAGGAGACTTGAAGCACCGTTCTTTTTTCTCGTAATTATTATTATTTATTATTATTATCATTATTACTTTACCGGTTTTCAGACGTGGCCCTTCTTTTTCCTTTTGTCATTTTGCGGGAAGGCCAACGGTCCAAATTTGGAGTTGCGATCCGAGTTGGCCCTCTTGTATCATCTGGGAAAGAGAGCCGACCGTGCCGCGCAGTTGGACCCCAAAAGGAGGGCGAACCGCGGCCGCATTGGTAGGAGGAATATCACCCCCTATAGAGGGTCATAAACCCCCTCCTTGCCATCGGACGTGGGTACCCATTAGGGGTATCATTCTGGTGTTTTTAATAGGAAGGAAACAAGTGGTCGGTATCCCGTTATGGGACCGTCTCAGTCGCCGTTGGTCAGTAGTAGCGTTGCGGAGTCCTGAAGGTGACAGTAGCAAGGGGTCTCGTCTGTACTACGACTATTGAGTTACGAATGCTGACCCTTAAAAAAAAAAATTGTTTGAGAATATTTGTATTTTATTTTTTTTATATAAAAATATTTAAAATTATTATTTGAGTTTTCTTCAACACGCCGGGATCGCAGCTTTTCGAAGTTTTATAAAAGAGGGAGCCCTTGGGTCTTCCGGCAAGCGAGTGAGGCTGTCGTGTTGCGAGTAGGGCGGTGGTGGCTCGCTGAGGTCCTCTGTTCCTGACGGATCTAAGCCTTGTTAGCCATCACCCGCTCCGGAGCGCTAGTGCTGGCTATCTGGCGGCCAGTTAAAGTGCATCAGCTGGCTACCTCGTGTGCTGGCGCAACTAGCTTGAGACCAATAAGTCAGGGGTAGTGGGTGCCTGTGCGAACCGAGTGCCTGTTCCTGGAGACAGGATTGTCTATTCTGAGCGAAAGCCATGGCGTTGCATGGGTATAGACCAGGGTACTGGTATCACCAGGCCCGTTGGAAGCCCGTGTCCGGGGAAGGACCCTGGATCACTGTCATACTCAACTATGACGGTGGAGATGAGCTGGTACTGAAGATTAACGTGGAGGGAGCAAGAGAAGGGGAAATGCGGACTAACTCGAAGTTACAGGACGCGATTTCGGAGGCGAGAGACCGGGCTGAGAGACGTTGCAGACGGGACGGAGTGACGGCAAGGCTACGGATAACCGTGGCCTATCACGAGACTGAGACCTCGATGGACACGGCAGACCTGGAACAGATCCACCAGGACAGGGACTCAGGAGGAGAAAGCGAGATGAGTGATGCAGATCAGGAGACGGATCTCAGGTCCTGGAATAGACCAGGCGAGATCGAGAGGCATCACCGAGCAGTGAAGCCAGTGGAGCAGGGACCCGAGGCCAGCTCTCGGCAACTGGCGCCCAGAGGCCGCGGGACGGGAGAGGAACGCGGCAGAGGGAAAGGACGAGTGTGAAAATCCGGCGCCCTGAGGTCAACGGGGGGCGAGCTGAACTCGAAAACGGAGAGGCAAGTGTCGTGGGGCTGGCACATGGGGAGATGCTCGTCCTGCACGTGCGCGTCAAGAAGGTGAACGAGAGAGACGAAAAAAAAAAGGCGAGAACGGAACGCGAGGACAGGTGAAGAAAGCTGCTGCCATGCTTACGTATGGCGTGCGCGTTTGCTGATCGCCACGAAGAGAAAGGGGGAGAAAGAGAGTGCAATGTGGTTGATGTCAAACTGCTGGTAGACACGAGTATGTGGCGAGAGCCTGCTGCACTAGTCGGAGAGGTGGATAAACAAGTGGGTTCTTAGAGAGCGGGACAGAGCATGAAGTTAGGACATGTGTGCTCAGCCTACACGTGGCATGCTCACGCACGAAGGAAAAGCGCCAGCGCAGCACGTGAGCGATGATGCGAACGATGCTCGAACTCTAGAGTGTGAGTGATCAAAACGTGACTCACGGAATACACGTGGCAACCAGGGATGAGCGAGGAGGAGGCCAACGAAGGGAAGAGGCGGTGTAGAGGTATAGAGGAGCAGAGGGCGATTTCGCTGGATACGGAAAACGTCAATCGCTGCTTCCACGCTCGTTCAGGGCACCCAGTATCTGATAAGTCGCGGCAAGTCCTCTTGCACATTTTCATCAGAGTGACCAGCCTCGGCAAGTCTTCTTGTGCATTTTGTCAGAGTGACCAGTCTTGGTATCTTCTTGCGCGTCCCGCCAAAGACTTGTCTCGGAGCGCTTTCTCACTCACTCGCCAAGTAGTTACGGCGCAAGCTCACGAGAAAAGTGAGTATGGATTGACACTCAGCGTGAAGAGTGCCTTTGACTTTCATAAGTCTCTCCAAAGTATGAGTATGTTAAACTCGAACTTCGTGAGAAGGCACTTTTGCATTGCTGGCGGGGAACCAACTTTATGGTGGATCGCGTGCGGAAGTAAGATGAGTGAAGTGAACTGTACCTTGATTTCGATCAGTATCGTCTGCCCCGAGGAAAATTCTCTCGCCTTGCTAACGGGATGTAACCCCGTAAGCGGTAGGGTGGTGATATCTACTCGCCCTGAATGAGTAATGAAAGGGCGTGACGGTTGGGTTTTCTTGGTCAGGAGGGAGTAAACGTTTTTGTTGATGTCACTGGTGAGAATGTGTAATAACAACTCTACCCGCTCTTGATGTAGTAATACAAGTTGATTGATATGACCTGGTGAAGATGGGGAGTGCAGGTGACTGTGTCAGAGACAAGCAACGGCAACGCACCCCCCGCAGGGTAAGCCAAGCCTGATGGTGCAGGGACGGCATGACACTGTTCAAGTTTGCATGAGAAGTGCGACAGAGTAAGCGAAGTGCTGGTCTAAACGAGGGACTAAAAAGTAAGTTTTAGCTTTGCGGTGCATAGCAAGGGTGAGGTTACGAGGCTGTGTAGGACGAGGCTGAGCAATCTCTAAGGTTGATGAATAAAAATTGTCACTTCTGTATGCGCTGTTATTTTTGTCATTGGACTCAACGAATCATGTTGTTCGCCCGTGCGTGTTGTAATCACTTATCGAGCCTTGAGTAACAAGAGAGTTTAGGAGTATGAGTTATCATGGCGTAGGATGGTGTTCGATGGGAGAGTATAGGGATTAATGATCAGCGTTGCTTTGGAACTTAAAGTCACTATTCTTGTGAACTGTCTAAATTTTCTTCCTTTTGCTCTTTCTATTTCTAGGCCCTCACAGCCAAGAGTGATGGACCTAGGCTGGGAAAACCGTTAAGATTGATTGAAGTTTTGATGATGACCTTGTATTCATTCATAAGTGGGAAGCGGTGACGAGTTTAGCCTTGTTGTGTTGTAATCAGATCCGTACGATCGATCACAGCGAGGGTGTAAACTTAGTACTGGCGCTTTGATCTAGAATGGTTGAGGGTCCAATGGATTGATGCGTACTCGATCCACACTCTGCCCGACAGATGGGAAAAAGGAAGGTAGTGTTAAGGCGAATTTCTTATCTCCTTGCAAAACTCCTACTCGAGAGTGATTAAAGGGTTATTTCCTGTTTTAAGGGATGATGTATGATTAGACTGTGTTATATGTGAGTCGTGAGAACGTATAGTCGGAAGCATGCATCCTCAAGAACCGCTCTGAGTATCCTGCTGTGGGAGAACCGGAAATGCTCGGGTTGAGTGAGCGGGGTATAACTTTTCATAGGTAGACTGTGCTACTATAGGGCTACTCTCAGTAATTCAATGTTTTGGGTCCTCTTCTCGTGTGAGAGCACAGACCTGGTCTCACAGACAGAAGTGTCATAACTAAAACACGCATGCCTTTGTGCTCATAACTTATGAGAGTAGTCAGGAACAAGTGCCCTGATCTTTCAATGAACCTGTGACGAGCCGTGCTAAATGAACAGTGCAATTTGAATCGTACAACTGAGGCTGGGGTACCCAGTGTGATTGATTGGTAAGGGGCCCAGACATCAGTCCTAACAGAACCCCCAAGAGTACCCTCCTATCCGGGAATATACTGTAACTAGAGTGGTGTAAAGCTCGGCGTGGTTCGTGCTTTCCTGCCACAAGGACAGATCATTACTTAGCCAATGCTAAGGGCAATCAGTGAGTGACCTTTCAAACCACCTATCATCAGGGCTCGGAAAAAAGCTCAGTCCTCGTGCTAATCATCATCCGCTCAGAGATGGGTCCACTATGACCTGAGCTATCCAAAAGCAGCTTGCTGGTGAAGGCCTTTACT
>BFEA01000908.1:336223-362281 GCA_003427395.1 Chara braunii | reverse complement strand
CCCTATGAGGGGCGATAAAGTCTTGGTAGTGAAGTCCAGGTCTGACAGAGACAAAGAGGAAGGATGGGAAGAAAAAGCATACCAAGACATGAAACTTCATAGAAAAGTTCAATGCGAGTACGCTGTCTAGATGGTGAAAGGTGAAGTGTACATTGAGTACGTGGTCTACTTCTACGGGCATGATGGCAAATTACACAGTGCCAGCTCCTGACTGGAGACTATAGAGCAGGCTAGGGCAAAGCTCGTATGAGCTCCGTGGTACCTGAATCAAGTTCACTGCAATTTAGCAAATACCTGAGCCTGCGAGCACTCATCAAAACAGTGCAGCCCATCTCGTTCGCACTATGTCATGCGAACCAATAAATTGGCAGCTCAATGTAACCACTCTCACCCAAACTGTGCACGGACCACATTCAATTAAACTTCTTCAAGCAGATAAGCATCCGACAGTTGAGAAGTCAGCTCAGTGTTAGTCATCTACGGTTCAGCATTCAACAGTCCGAGTTACTTGGGATTCTCAGTCAACAATTAATCAAAATCAATCAGCATTCTGATCAGCGAATCAATCAGCTTCTTGATCAGCGGAGACGCGACAATCAGACAGCAATCGGACAGTACTTTGACACTTTAATCAGAACAATAACCAGCCAGTTTCCAGAACAGTAACCAGCTAGTTTCCAGAACAGTAACCAGCCAGTTTCCAGAATAGCAACCAGTCGGTTTTTCAGAACATCAACCAGTCAGTAGTTGGAAGCAACCCTTCATAGCGGCAATCTCAATAGCAGCAGTCAATTGGTAACCAAACAGCAAGCAAACGACAACTGAGAACAGTTTCCAGAGAACGGTCATCGGAGAACAGCAACCAGGAACAACAACAAGAAAAGGTAATCTGAAACAACTATTTGAAATAACAATCTATCTAAAAGTTTTTTCATACCCAGATCATCCAAGAGTCACCCGCCTCGAGTTGGGTGAACTGATGTAGCGGGAATTCGACGAGAGTATGGACAGCAGCAACGCAGTTAGGGTCTCCTGCTCGCTGTATCAGAGCACTGCAGAGACCTGGAGGGAGAGTGCAGTTGAGGAATACAATCAGCAGACCACTACAATGATGGAACATGCGCTGACCCTCGTGAGGAACCATACAAAAATCGAGTACACGTACCACTTGCATGATAAGAACGACAGACTATGTGCCACCATAACTTCGGTGGGTACTGTTGAGGAAGCAAGGAGGACTGTTGGCAGCCAACTGTGAGCGTTTTGCCTCTGAACAAGAACACCTCACTTTATCTGGGCATTCAGCAATCAGTTATTATTAGTGATCAGTTCAGTAATCAATTTTTCAGCAATCAGTTTCCCGTGGTCGGTTTGGCAGCCACTCAGGGATCATCTAGTTAGTTTGTACGGGCAAGAGTACTCATGAGCACAGTTCAGTCTGCTCCGGTCAGAGAGTCAGTACTAGCCAGCCTCAATCGGATCTCATGCAAAGAGGCAATCCATTATCGGTATGTTAGTGCCATTGGTTTCAGACAGGGAGATCTGTCAATCTTCATTGTCCAGACCAGTTTTGTTGATGGCACTGTCCACGATCTGAGGCCTTACCTGAAGAAAGGCAAGGAGACTCATGAGCTTTTTGATCCAGTCTGGATCTCAGTCACTGAATAACTTGAGCAGAGAGAGAGAGAGCTCGATGAGAGTGCTACTACGCTGATCCGCGGCTACGGGCCTTTGCTCTATACTGACTATCCTAGGCCTCCAGTCCCTTCTCTTCTCACAGATGGCACGACTTGTCTGGATGTGATTGGATTGGCAAAGAGGTACATCTCTCCGACGGTAATCGACATTGAGGCGTTGACTGAGCCCACTGAGTATCCCTACCTCAAACGAAGAGTCTTTTCAGTGGACGGGCTGCCTACATTGTGGGAGGAGTTCTGCTCCATGGTTAACTACCGTGTCATGTGCCTTGGATGGACATGCTTAGAGCTCACTCGTTATAGGTGTTTTTTTGTCACGAAGTCTCAGTCTCAGATTGTACGTGGGCGTGGGTTACGGCACCAGAGAAGATCAGTGAAAAGAGATTGAGAAAGACTGACTAGGGGGATGAGTGAGAACTCGTGAGAGGTGCTGACCATGCTCATTCACGTGTACTTTCTAGCTTATTATGAGTTTTCATTCTTCCCTCACTCGATTGCCTCTGTTTTGTTCGAGTTAGTCAGTTTTGTTTTTCTGCATTATTCTTGCTTGATGATTGCCATTGTGGACGTTTTGTCACAGTTCTCAAAATCAGATTGACATAATTGATGCATGCATAGCACCCCATAATTTTATGATTATTGTTTGTATTAATTCTCCGCTGTTCCGAATCAAAATAAAAGATTCCTAAGACCGGGGACCGGCGAAGATCTCAATTGAAAGGTCTCGCTCGAAGTCGGACGCACACAACAGGAAGGGATTTGCATTATTTAATTTATTTTATTTATTGCAATCACATACAAAATCTTGCATGACAGCCTATTGGCTTTCCGGTCGCCCAAAGTGGCTAGGCTGGAAAAAGTGCGACAGCGTGTGCGTCGTGGAGCCGAAGATGCCAGCTTGCCTTTCAACTTCTGCTCGTAGCGTGCGAGAGCATCGGGTGCTCTTGCGTGAAGTTCCGCACGAGTCAGCCATCGGTCAGCTTTATGGGTGCAATATGCGAAGTGGACCAAAAATTCAGTCGGCCTGTTGCCGTAATGTCGATGGGATATGATGTCGCCAACCTCTTGGAAACCGTCCATCGAGGATGCGTCTTGCGATCGTCGCCCGGGAAAGTCGTCAAGTTCCGCTGGCGTGTAGAGGGCCAACTTGGAACAGTGAAAGACCGGGTTGATGGGCAAGTGGGCGAGGACCTTAATGGCGAATGAAGGTCCTTCGGGTGCGTTCCCAGCGGGTGCCTCGATCGGCCAAGGCCCCATCCATTTCGGAAGGAGCTTGCGAGAGATGTCTTGTTCGAGGCTGAATTCTGCAGCGGAAACCCATACGAGGTCGTCGGCGCTGAATGGACAAGGAAAACGCTGGCGGTTGGCCTGTTGGCTCATACGTTGCTACGTCTTCGACATTTGGCCGCGTGCCTTGACAATAAGCTCTTGCATCCGACGAATGAAGAGAAGGTGGTTGTCGCTTTGGTCGTCCGTTGCATGATTGTGTCCAGTGGAGAGTTGACCGGCGAGCCATGCTCAAACTCAAACGGTGACATCCCGATGGCCGGATGGATGGATGTGTTGTAAGCCAACTCGACATCCGGCAGCCGCTCGACCCAATCCTTTTGGTCGGGACGGATGAGAGTGCGAAGAAGGACCTGTGCGGTCTGATGTGCCCTCTCCGTTTGGCCATCGGTTTGGGGGTGGCGAGCCGAACTTGGCTTNCCCTCTCCGTTTGGCCATCGGTTTGGGGGTGGCGAGCCGAACTTGGCTTGAGGGATGAGCCCCATCGCTTGATGAGCGCCAACCAAAAATCGGACGTGAACCGAGTGTCGTGGTCGCAGACGATCTCCTTGGGGTAACCCTTGGTTCGAATCCAACCGGCGTAGAGAACCTCGTCCAACTCCGGTGCTTTGGCGTGATAGCGGCAAGGCAAGAACATGGCAAACTTGGTGAGGCGGTCAACCACCGTGAGAATCCCATCGACGCCCGTCTTGTGCTTGGGGAACGACCCGGTGATATCCATGGCAGTCGCTTCCCTTCGGCGCAAGGGGACCGGCAATGGTCGCAGTTCGCCATAAGGACGATGATTGAGAGGTTTGCAACGTCGGCAAACTTCGCATGACTCGCAATAGCGAGTGACGTCGTCGAGGAGACTGGGCCACCAAAATCGCGCGTGTAGTCGGCCAATTGTGCGATTGACTCCAAAGTGTCCGGAGGTGGGGGCATCGTGGAACTCGCCAAAAAGCCGGGTGCGCAAGTGGGAATCTTGCGGCACACAAAGGAGATCCTTCCCCCGCGAGTGAAGAATCAAGTATCCCTCTTGGATCCGATAGTGCGAAGGCGCCGGATTGGGAGAGGAACAGTTTCCGTACTTGTCGCGAAACTCGGGGTCGGCTTGATAGCCGCGGATGAAGCTGTCCCCCAAGTCGTCCTCGATCTCGAAGGTTGAGTAGACCGCGGTGCAGTGGTCCGGACGCCGCGAAAGGGCATCCGCAAAGCGGCTCGACTTCCCCGGAATGTGGTCGGGAAAAAAGTCGCGTCCGTCCCGAAGTCAAACGGCCAGTCCTCGCATTGAAGCTTGGTTAAGTGAGCCGCGATCTTCGAGTAGCCTTTGATGAAGCGTTGGAAGTAGCCGGCGAGGCCAAGGAATGATCGGACATCCGTAACGTTCCGCGGCTCCGGCCAATCTTGGACGGCTTGAATCTTGTCCGACAACGGACAGATGCCTTGTGGAGTGACGAAGTGGCCCAAGTATTCCAACTCTTGACGCACGAACTCGCACTTGTTGCGGTTGGCTTTGAACTTGGCGCACTGGAGTGTCTCCAACACTCGTCGAACATGGTCAAGATGTTCCTCCAAGGTCCGGCTATAGACGAGGATGTCGTCCAAGTAGACCAGCACGAACCGGTCCAACATTGCTCGGAACTCGTTGGTCATCGCCGCTTGAAAAGTCGTCGGGGCGTTGGTGAGTCCAAAACGCATAACAACCCACTCGAAGTGGCCGTACCGTGTCTTGAACGCGGTCTTGTAGCGATCTTGCGGCCGAATCGAGATCTGATGATATCCTGACTTCAAATCCAGTTTAGAAAAGAATTTTGCGCCACCCAAGCGCTCCAGGAGGTCGTCAATACGAGGAAGAGGTCCCGCGTTCTTGACGGTTTGCGCATTGAGCTTGCGGTAATCGATGCATAGGCGAAGGTCCTTGTTCTTCTTCCGAACGAAGAGAACTGGCGCACTATAGGGTGAGCTACTAGGCCGGATCCAGCCTTTGTCCAACAAGTCGTCGAGCTGTGCGCAGAGTACTGTAAGTTCCTCCTCGCTCATGCGATAAATGCATCCTTTCGGTGGCACGGCACCGGCCTCTAGAATGATCTCGTGTGAGATCGGCCGATCCGGCACCACGCCGATAGGTGACTCGAAGACGTCGGCAAATTCGTCGAGCAACCGCACCACCCGGGGGTCTGAAGACAAGTCCGTAGGTTGAGAGTGGGCTACCGCGACGGTTCAAAAAAAACATAAGCCGATCTCTTCGGTCCGCTCGTAAGCACACGTGGCCCGAAAAAACTTGGCGGTTACAACTTGGCACCAGATCGAAGGGTGTGGAGGAGGAATCGTACATGGTACTTCGGCGCCGAACGCGTCGCGAACCGTAAGTGTCAACGGATGGAAGTTGACCGTGTGATCCACACTTGCAAGCCAAGGCATGCCCAAAATGATGTCGAAGTCCGTGTCTAAGACGTCAAACGTCACCGGTTCGCATGCATGAGGTGCGAAATAAACCGGGACGGCTTCGATSTAACGATCAASGAGTTGTTGCGTTCTTCCRTCCGCCAACTTGATCGACGTAGGGTGTGCCTTCCTTCGAACTTGTGGTCCAAGGCCGGCCCTTTGCATGAAGGACTGGCTAATGAAGTTGCGAGTCGCGGCGCTATCCAGCAAAGCGCTGCAGGACGCTTGCCCGATTTGGATGCGGACATAAAGGAGCGGTGCGTTGTTGTCGTCGTACCGCTGCGTGCGAAACTCGCGGGCCACGTTGCACACATACGCAAGAATGTCCCCCACCGCGACCTCGTCCTCCGTAGGCGAAGTTGGTGGTGCATAGAAGGCTAGGTATGTATGTAATGGGCGCGAAGAGCTGCGCATTGCGGCTCCGGTAAGCAGCCGGTGGAAAGGAGAGTAAGCTATGCAAAATCCTCGGGCGTCAACGGGTCCAAGTCCTCAATGTTGAACGCGCGCGCCGAATCCCGTGAAGGTCCACTTGAAGACGAATCAATGCTGCTGCTTCCAATCGGAGAGAGACTGCACATACATCCTGTCCTTGGGCTCGTGAATCCAGCGAAAGTACGAGCCGGGCAGCATAGTCCTCAAAAGAATGAAGAATAGGAGGACTTACGACGTCCGCATGTGCCCCGGAACCGAGGGAGGTTACTCGAACAGCAACCAGTTCCGAAGGCGTCGAGAGTGTCGTCGCAACACTCTCGGCGGTGCTCACTTTTCGGACTGAGCGGGGCCCTTGGCTTTCGTGGGGCAGTTCGCGATCTCATGGGCCGCGCAGTTGCACCACGAACAATAACGGTACTTGGTGCGGACGCGATACCCGCACTCCGTCAGACCGTACGTTGTCCAAGGTCCTTAAGCTGGAGCTGCTTGCCCGGGCCCAGAAGAAGTATTGGTGTTGGTCTTCGGCTTGCCGCGTCCTCGTCCTTTGGCGGGGCGGCCACCATTCTGGGCAGCTGCGAGTCTGTCTCCCTCATCAGACGAAACAACCTCGTTTGAAGAAGAAGGGTCGCTAGTCGTTGCCGCTGCGACCACGGCCACCTTCGACCGATGCTGATGCGCGCCCTGGCCGACATTTGACGAAGGGCCCGTATTCCGGGCTGCCAAGTTCGTCATGATGATCGCGCGGCCTTGTTGAAGAGTTCCTCGCTTGAAGTGAGGGTGTCGACGACATCAGTCAACGCATTCAGCAACGTCAGGCACGACCTCTTGATAAAATAGAGCTTGATGCCATCGAAGTTCAGCGGCAGCTTGGGCGTGCTTGCGAGGCGTTGGAACTCGGAAATCCAGTCTCCGCTTGGCATGGTGTTCTGCGAAAATGTCAGCAGCTTGTCCATCGCCTTGTGCTCGGGCGGTTCTACTTCGAAATGCTTCTTCCATGCCGCCGTGAGGTTCGCCCAAGTGATGTACTTGTGCAACTCGGTGACTGTACATGCATGTGCGGACAGCATGTGGGAGTACAAATATGCATGCCGATTTGCGTCGATGACGTGGTAGATGTCCAACTTGAGTTCAAACTGGCGCCACCATTGGATGGGGTTGGTCTTCGATGCATCACAGAAGATCGGGAGCCCGTCGAACTTGACAATGCTTTCTTGTGTCGTTGTGCCAGGGCCGGCTGCTGCGCAAACTTGGTGTTGCAGCTGCTGTGCCCCAGTCTTGAGTGTTCCTATGTCTATCTCCAAGACGTTGACGAGGTCGGCGAGGTTGGAGGGGCCGACATTGATATTGGCGTTAGTGACCTGCTGCTCCAGCTGCTAAATGCGCTTGAGCATCCTGTCCTACGACTGTTGCAGCGCCTTATTAGCGTGATCGAGGGAATAGATGTCCTCCTGCTGCGCGATGCAAGTCGCGAGGAGGTTCGTGACACGGGCGAGCAGTTGAGATACTCTGCTCCCGACGTCATCGGGATCTCCGTTCCCGGCCTCCTTCTGCCAATCCTTGGCCTGTGCGTGTAATGCACTTTCCTCCATGAATAAGATCTTCCGTCGTCGTACACGTTCCTCATCAGCGGCCCTGGCTGCTGCTGCCTCGTGCTTCTGCCACTGTTCTTCAGCCAGAAGACGTAGTTTCTCTGCCTCCGCCTCTTTCTTCTTCCGTGCTGTTGCCGCTGCGTCTGTCCGTTGCTTGGTTTCGGCCAGGATGGCCGCCATCCGTGCTTTGTAGGGTTCGTCAGTCTCGCCTGCCTTCTGATCCATCGCTGCTGTCTGCGAGCGAGTAAGTATGGTCATGCGCGGCGGGTCCCTGACGTGGCCTGCTGAAGTGAGGACTTACCTGGCCTGCAACTGCAGGTGAATGGCAGGAAAGAAGGACGGAGAAGGGTAGAAGGGTTGGGGTGGAGAGAAGGGGAATGGGCAATCAAAATGGGTCGCCCAGATATAGAGCCACTAATCAAGAAAAAAATTAGGAACATGCAGTAATTTTCGAAAAAAGAAAAAAGAGTCAAATTTGCAAGCTCGGTAGGCCCCCCAAGTATCCCCTCAGCAGTCAATAATTTTGAATTTTAGGCAGCCGATGAATCAAAAGAATAACTGGAGATAGCGGGAATGCTGAACTTGCGAAAAAAAAATAACAATTTCCGCCAGCCCAGGAAATTCTAAAGAAAATTCGGGATATGTTAGGTGAGAGTATACGTCGTTTTGAAAACAAACGTTTGGGAGAGGAGTTTCCCGAAAAAATAATTTTTGAAATGTAGAGAAAAAGAATTTTCGAAAAAAAAAAAATCGAAAAAAATTGAAAGAAAGACGAATTTCGGGAACTTTTGGAATTAAAAAAAAAACGAATTCCAGAAAATTTCGGAGTTGACAAACGAATTTATAAATAATTTCAGAACTTGAAAAAAAAAATCATAAATAATTTTTGAAATTGAAAATCGAATGTCAGAAGTGAAAAACGAATTTCAGAAGGGAAAAATGAATTTCAGAAATAATTTCAAAAGTGAAAAACGAATTTCAGAAGTGAAAAACGAATTTCAGAAATAATTTTGAATTTTAGAAGCCAAAAACGAATTTCAGAAAAGTGCTCGAAATTGAACAACGAATTTCAGCAAGGATTTTCCGAATTGAAAAACAGAGTTCAAAAAAAAAAATTCAGAATTGCAAAACGAATTTCAAATTTTTTTTAGAATTTCGGGATAACAGGAATAATCCAAACTTTTGAAGAAAAAAAAAAATGGATTGCCTTGCTACGAAGTTTCAAATTTTAGAAATGGAAATTTTTTTCAAAATGACGATTTCAAAAAATTTGCAGGATTTTATGGAAATAACGAAAAGTTGCAATATCTCGAATCTCCAGCAACGACATTCCGAGTTTCAACAAAAACGAAACTTTTCAGATGCGATTTACCACCAAAAAAAAGTAGCAGGAAAACGGAATACGAAACAGAAAAAAATTTCGATTTCGGAAGTTAGGTCAATATTTCGCAATTTCGGGACTAATGAGTGTAACCTAATCAATCAATCAATCAATCAATCAATCAATCAATACTCAATCAATCAATCAATCAATCCGGGATCAACTAATCTATCCAGGATCGATTGATCAATCAATCGATACTCACCCAATCGATTTTGGGTGGTCCCCGTGCGCGCGTCAGATCAGGTTCGTCCTGATTCACATACTGCAGCTCCGATACCAAAACTGACGCATGCTCAGGGGAGTAGTGCACAGTATACCAAGGATCCACAATGGGATGAAAATGACTGAAATGGACAATGCAAGATCAGCGCAGCATCAACAAGCAATGTACATTCCGATACATATAAGACGACATAAAATGGCACAACGAAAGACTTTAAAGAGAAGATCTGATCCGATCTGGGCTGACCCGACATCCATCACACATCACACATGGGCGAGAGAGGAGGGACCGCAATCATGGAAGGAAGGTCCCTCTTTCGTACACACACATGGGGAGAAACCACGGATGAGAGATGGAGGAGGGACAGACGAAAGAAGGAGGAGGCGAGAGAGTAGACCAAGATCGCAATGGCGAAGTCCAAAATAGTCTCTTGCCGAATGTCCAAACAATGCCTGTCTCAGAAATGTCAAATCAGATCCCGGGCAGTGCGCCCGTTACAGCCCCAGCCTGAATCCCTACTGATAACCTCTCACACTCTCGGAGATGAAGAAGAAGAGATGAAGAAGGAGGAATGAGGGAGGAGAGAGAGAGAGAGAGAGAGAGAGAGAGAGAGAGAGAGAGAGAGAGAGAGAGAGAGAGAGAGAGAGAGAGAGAGGAGGGATGAAGCCCTCCTCGCTATCTCACCTGCAGGTAGCTGTCACTCCGCTGACGTCGTCCGTTGCTGTGTGCAGGTACCGCTTGGCGTCCAGCTATGGCGCAGGTAAGCTCGCCGCTCGCAGGTATGGCCTCCGCCACTCCCTATCTCCCCTAATCGCTACTCCCTACTCCTCTACCTAGCGCAGCATAGCGCAGCCTCCATCCAGCAGCATGTCGCTCAGAAGTGAGCGACTCCAACTGTCCGTTGCCCAGCTGCTGCTCGGCTATATGTAGTGCTGGGCCGTTGGGTCTACCTGGTACTGTGTAGCCTAAAACGGCCCAGGTGGTCTGGGTCCCTACCGGACGTCCAGACCTTGTTGCTGCTGCAGCGTGGCGCAGAAATGCGCCTGGCCTAAAAACGGCCGCCTATCGGTGCACCTGGCCCAATGTGCTATCTTGGGTCTTGCAGGACCGAAACGACGCCGGTTTGGCGCCAAAATGCGGCTGGCCTCGTTTCGGGCCTGCCTCTGGTGCACCTGGTCCCAAGGTCCGGCCTTGGGGCTGCAAGTCCGAAACGGCACCTGAACAGACAAAAATAAGACAACACAGACATACAGAAAAAAGGGGTAAGTAAACGAAAACCTACCTACCTACGTGCTGCCTAGGGCCTGGAGAGTCGCCGTGGGCCTTCAGGACGCGTGCTGGATAGTACGCGGCCTGGGGGCCCTTCAGCAACCGTCGGGCCCCTAAAATGGGGCCCGTGTGCAGGCTCAGCATGCAACAACGGAGTACTCAGTCAAGCAGCTCTTCAAAGCCCTCAGGGAACTCTCTGTGTTAGCAGACACAGCAAATAGATCGTCCGCAAGGGCTTTGACCTTGCATTCACTGTTTTGTACCTTCAGCCCGATTATCTGTGGGTGGGCTCTAATATTACATATCAGAACTTCTAGCTGTAGCACAAAGAGAAGCGGGGCTAACGGACAGCCTTGTCTCAGTGAACGAGACAGTGAAAACGGCCTAGACACACTATCGTTGATCATGACTGAAGATTTTGAACAACCGTACGGACCTATTATTGTCTTGCAAAAATTTGGCCCGAAACCAACTCGTTTCAAAGTAGTCACAGCGTATGACCAATTTACTCGGTCATAGGCTTTCTTCAGGTCCAGCAGTAGGATTGCTAGTTCTAGATTATCTTTCTGTATCAATTCCAATGACTCTAACACTGTGACAACATTGTCGAATATGGACCTTCCTTGTACAAACGTTGCCTGGTCTTTCCCTAACACCTGTGGCAGGATGGAAGCAAGTTTTCTAGCCATAGTCTTTGCCAAGATCTTGTAGGAAACATTCAGTAATGATATAGGTCTCCAGTTCCTTATGTCCGCCTTGTTACCGTTCTTGTATCGATATGATCCCATAGCTCATCTTGGGCTCACCCCACTCCCTGTCATCACTACATTGTAAAGTTTTAACAGGTGCGGTGCTAAGACTTTCCAGTGTTGTAGGTAAAACTCGATTGGTAGTTCATCTCTCTATGGCGCTTTGCCTTTCCCCGTTGTCTGTGCCGCTGCTTGAAGTTCCTCCATTGTTATGGGTGCCTCTAGGGCCATTCTTGACTCAATGCTGAAACGAGCCTGTAGGTTGTTCAAGTGGTCTGAGTTGCAAGACAGGTCCAGGTCTGGGCTTTGTGACGACCTTCTACTAGTAAGAATATCTTTGAAGTAAAGAATCGCATAGTCGCACATGCTATCTAGTGAGATTGCCGGTCTAGCTGTAGGGGAAAAAGGATGTTGAAGTAGTTTTATTCCTTGAGCCCCATTTCTGGGGGTCAATTTGTGAAACGACTCTCTCATCATTCTGTCATACATTACTATCCCCTTAACTCTCAAACGCTCCGCCCATGTCTTTGATTCTCCTATCTGTAATTCATCCCACTCTGCCATGATCTTGGCCCTATCCCCAGCCTACACTTTTGCTGATATAGGGTGCAGGTTCATTCTTTCTTCAACCGCCTGCAGTCTGGTTTTTATGTCCTTCTCCTTCTGATTTCTTTTTGCCGCCATGATCCGAGAGAAAACACTGAGTACATTTGAGGTGATCGCAATGCCGGTGTCCCACCAATCACCAAGAGAGCTGAAATATTGCTTAGCTTCTTCCCACGATCTCCAGAAATCATCCGTCCACTTGGTTACTCCTGGGTCCTTTAGTACTTGTAGGTTCAGTCTGAAATAACCCTTCTCACGCTCTGATGAGTTGGTGAATTTGAACATGCCAAGAACCGGGTTGTGGTCTGACAGAGGCTCTCTAATAGTTTTCACGTTGTACAGCGCTTCATTCCACCAAGGACTAGCCAGAAAAAGTCTAAACGTCTGTGACAGCCTGCTGTGTTACCTTCCGTCGCAGCTGAAAACCATGTGTGACCTGGGTCTAATGGGTACATGAGCCTGAAGGGATCAACCAGGTCCAGTTCAACCATATACTCTAGAAGCAAAGAGGTGTCTGGTGTACTGTGAGAATGGGGTCTAGTTTCATCTAATATTCAATTCCAATCGCCTGTTATAAGGAGATGTTGTACATTTGGAGTATGAATCATCAGGTCCTGAAAGAAGGCCGTACGCTCCGCTCTGTCGGTTGGAGCATATACAGTCATGACGCCCCACCTCATACCATCACTCTCGAGTACAACCGAGGCCCATTTTCCCCACAGGTCAACATCATGGTCCAATATAGTAGCCTCTAACTGTTCATGAATGAGAATACAAACCCCACCTTTAGTGCCATAGGCCGGAGCCCAAAACTGTGGACCGCCCCACCATGGCCTTAAGTCTGTGATTTTTTCCTCATTCAATTTCGTTTCCTGCACTAGAGCGATGTGAACTCTATGTTTATGTAACCAGGACTTTAATCTTGATCTCTTCGACCTCTTTGTCGTGTCTCCTAGCCCACGCATGTTCCATGTTGCTACCCTAAGGCTGTCCATGGAAGGTCCCTGAGTCCGGCGTGTGGTGGATCCGGTCCGTTCCTCTACCTGCTACTGTGCTTCCTGTTGCTCCCCTAGGCTGTTCCCTGGTGGCTGTTGTTGCTTGTGCAACAACTTGTGGCCATTTCTGTGCTAGCATGCTCCTCACGAAGATGGAGTCCAGTTTCTTAGTCTGTGGGAGTTTCTCATTCAATCCAGCCAAAAAAGAGGCCGAAATTTCCTAATCGATTTTGATTTCAGCTAGCGGTTCTGCTCTGTTCTGCAGGAACATTGAGATAGGTAACAATCTCAGTCCATTGTTAGTGAGACCCTGGAGGTTCTCTGTTGAGATATAGGCATCGATCAAAGCCACTGTGTACTTAATCTTTCTATCCTGCCAGTCCACGTAAAAGCGTTGTGTCGAGATCTCTGGGATTAACCTAAACGGAATGAGATCTCTGAAGCTTTGTTTGGCTGCTGCTAGAACTCCATTCTGCAATATTGGCTCTTCCGTGATTGTGGAGTGAAATGACACTGTGCCTTGTGGAGACATCCAAGCCAGGACTTGTACCGAACCGTTAATTAACGAGCAGACAAATGCTAATAATCTTTTTTCTATTTGCTGTGATTGTTGTCTGTCGATTATTACAATACTCCTGTCACGTTTCATACTTATACCTAGCATTGGTGAGGTATCTGCATCCCCCGCGTTGGCTTGCGAACCCTCTGAGCTTGCAGCCGATGTTTGTGAGCCTTCTGCCGCGTCTCCCAGATTTGTCCCTCCTCTTGATGTGCCTTCCCCCAGTAGCTTGCTTGTGCCTGTTCTGGCTTGCTTCAGTGGCGCGCGACCCCGTGAATCCCTTTGAGACGATGTGAGTTGTGTTAACTGTCGAGATTAGTATCCCGATTCGGTGGTCCCATACGGGACCAATGCGTTTCCACCCACCGTTAATCCCGCAATGTTGTCGGGATCTTGGTAATCTACCCAGCTCCGATCTTGCAGATTGAGTCTGAACTGGTCTTCCGGAAACAGGCCTGTGCCATCATTCCGAACCTGGTCTCTTCCGCTTGTATGATCCATGACATGCTCCCCCTGTTGTACCGCTTCCTCATTTGCTCTTGCTCCGATAGTGTATTGACCTCCCGACCCGAATCCCACCGGGTATCTCGGGACAGGAGAGAATAACGGGTTCAATCTTGGATAAGGACCTTGTTGATATCCTTGATTTTGGCTTCGAGCGTACTCCTGATCATGTCTTGCATTCCTGGCCGATGACCGTCTTGATTGTTGTGAGTTGCTTGGGACCTGCACGTCTTGGTTTCGGTTTCGGTTCTGGTAGCTTTGCCCTAAGTTCCGTGAAGACGGGAATGCTAGACCCAATTCATTCCTCTGGTGAGCTTCTTCGTAAAAGTTAATGCCTGCAACATTAACCACATGTCTTGGATTCCCTTCCGTTCTCTTTCTACCGCCTTGTCTCTCCGCAGGTCTTCGAGTGCAGTCTTCCTCCTCGTGAAAATATCCTCTGCATCTTTTGCACCACAGAGTTGAGGAGCAGACCATCCTCAACTCTCTCATGTCTCCATTATCCGTTCTTACCCAGATCCGGTCCACCATACGGCCTCTGCATTGTGGATCGATGTCATACTTCAAGTTCATTAACTCCGGCTTCGATTGGTCTCTTATAGGAGGGTATTCTTTTGTGATGGTGCCGATTACCCTTCTAACCGCTGCTTTGGTGTACACTACTGCGTCTAACAGAACTTGTAATGTCATGACCCAGAAAATGCTTTCTAGCTCAACTCCCCTGAACTCTCTCCACTCTAATCGAGTCATCCATTGTCTGAAACTCATAGAGTAGGACACACCGAAGATTGATACATCGTCTTCCCTTCTGTTAATGAGCCAAGCAGCAATTGGCCATATAGGCCAGAACATTTGGGCCTTCGAACCGAATAGTACCCCGTTGGATTGGCTCCTCAAAAGTTCCGTCGCGTGTACATCCGTTCTCGTACGCACGGATCAGATCTGCTTTTACCTTTCGTGGCAGATCTTTAGCCGCATCACGGAAAACGACCACCACCGTTCTCTCCTTGAGCCATGCTACTTTCACCCGATCAAACTCAGGGTTAACTCTGAAGACGGCTTCTCTGTCAACAATTTTCACCCCATCGCACGGAATATCCTCAGGGATGTTCCCTTCTTCATAACACTTCGCGATCAGTTCTCTCACTCTTTCCTCCGTTAGTTCCGCTTCCAGGGCTGCTGGTGGCGATCTTGCTCCCGACTGGGACGGTTCTTCCATCACGATCTCCGGTTGTAGTGGTTCTTCCATCTTGGCCGAGCTTTCCTGTTGCTGCAATCTTGACGAGTTACTGCCCGTGGAGTCTTTCCACCCTCCCTCCAATATCCTAAAGGTTTACCACCCGTCTTTCTTCCGGACTTCCCTGCTACTAGGATCTTGAACAGTACCCCCCTGTGTACCTTTCTAAGCCTTACTTCCAAGATTCAGGAGTTATCGCGCTTATTTCCTACCTACTCTAACTCATTTTTCCTATGCTAGCCAACAAAGCCTCTTCCTCTTTACGCATCCTCCCTCAAGCATCAGTATTCCATTGATGACTCCATAACGTCTTAGCTATGGCTACCCCAGACGCTGCGATCCGTGGTATTACCAAGTTACCACGTTGAGACACGCGGTGAAAGCAAAATCCAGTTACCGTAGGCTTGCACGATGCGAGCACGGTACCGGGCAGACCACTCGCTACCGCACAGTGACGGGCGCGGGCACGTGCGCTAATGCAACGCCGATCGACCGGGCCCCCCGCTTTTTTATACTAACCTTTCCGTGACGAAGACGAGGGCTTCATCTCAAAAGTAGCTTGGGACAGCATTTGCTACCCCTGGAAACAGGGGGGGTTGGGTCTGTTGGACACTCTCAAACAGAACCTAGCCCTCCTGGCAACTTGGGTAGTCAGAGCTATTTCCGCAACGGAGAAGGACCACTAGTTGATAATGGCGGAGCACATTCTTGCTGAAGAATGGCACCTCCCAAGGATCGAAGATGTTTGGACTTGTTGTATGCTAGAATCATTTCTTAATAGGCAGGTCAAGTCAACTTTCTGGCAGGAAGTTCTCTACGCATGGAGGAAGATTAGGCCCAAGTCCTGGGCAAAACCATCTACCAAAGCCGAGGTCCTAGCTCAACCACTGTTTGATAACCCAGCGGTGTTGAATGCACAAGGCAGACCCTTTGCTACAGACTCAAGAGCCGAATCGTTTGGCAAAGCCTGGATTCAAAAAGGAATCCTCCGGGTCAGTGATCTGTGGGATGGCGTATGTGGAAACTGGTTTACGCTGTCGGAGATTAAAGAGAAGCTAAGGAGATTGGGAGAGGTCGAGAACAGACATGCAATGCTGCGAAAGGCAATTCCTACGGACTGGTACTTACTTCTGAACACAGGGAAAACTGATGCGGCAAGTACTTGGTACAAAGAAGACTTACTGAGGGAAGGAGAGTCCTTCTTCAAACTCATAGCGGTCAATGCGGATGGGCGCAAGGTGTTCCAAGAATGGGAAAGAGCGGAAGATCAACAGTTAGTCATCATAGAACGAGAGGATGAGACTACAGTTAGCTCTGTGGGTCTCATCTCTCAAATAAGAGTCAAGGAACATTTCACGGAGGAAGGGGACTGGTCATGCACACTGTGGGCGAATGGGACGTTGATTAGGAACTTTAAGTTGGATCTTGCAATGTGGAGATGGCAAAATCCAGATAGATGGCTCTCGGATTACACACCAAGGTGTGGATACACTCAGTTACAAACATTGAATCCGCCTGTAGTAGCAGCAACGGAAAGATGGGTTAGAACCATAGGTATGGATGATGAGTTAGTCGCCATACTTTTAGTAATCTCATGGGAAAATCTACAAGACATACCATCCCAGAGAAAGGCGACACCTCTGTGGATGCTTTCCAGGATGGTGACACCCTCAACAGTATGGTTAAATAGCAGAGGATTGAGCGTTGAGCTCTCTTGCAGGAGATGCAAATGGCCGTTTGAATCCACACTGCACCTCTGGCTCGCTTGCCCTTTGTCCCGAAGGGTGTGGCTCTGGTGGATGGATCATTGGAACAGGATATGTAAGAACAACTTCAACTGGGATGAGAACTGGATTTTGTTTGGAGCTGTTGCACACCAATCCCTGGGGAACGAAGAGTGGGGTTACGTAGCAGCACTGATCAGAGCAGTCATCTTTTGGTCTATCGGGGAGGAATGGAATGCAGTATTATTCCAAAATAAATTCCTTTCGGATCAGGCCATCAAAGCTAAGATCATGCACAATATTGTAATCTCAATTAAGGGTGATTGGTCGAGGAAGGTGTCCAAAGTCAGGAATAAGGTTGGGGGAATTAGATGGTTTCAAGGAAACTAGGCTAGAAAGGGGAGGTTGGCGTCGGTAGAAGAGAGTAGGCTACAAGTGTCGAAGTGGTTATCCGCAGCCTAGGAACGACCTGAACACTCGGTCCCTATTTCCACAGTAGGAAGGCAAAAGTCGGAAGGTACGAGGGGCTGGAGGGAATGTTAATGGAGGCTGGACCTTTATAGGTCCAAATTCCCGGCGATAGGGACTACAGCAGATCTGAACGCTCGATCGTAAAATCCACAGGAGGAAGGCAGAAGTTGGAAGGTAAGAGCGGTTGGAGGGAGCGTTATCTCTCGGGCCCAGTTAGGCCCACAATCTCGACAGTAGAGAATACATTTTGTTGGCAAATGGTAGTTATAGCCTCTTGGAGGTTCTCCCGGAACCGTCGCAGGTTCATGGCTTGTAAGAGGCGACTGTACTATAGTAGGGGTAGTGTAGGGTTAGACGTAGTAGTGATCACAGTAAGGTTAGATATAGATCCGGTAGGGGTGGGTATTCAGTCGGATTAGATTGTCACCTGCAAGGGGTTAACCATCCTTCTAGAGGATTTTGTCAGATTTATAGTAAAGTAGATCTTCTTGGCAGGATGACAGGCTAGGTGTAGCTCTAGGAATTGCGCAGCCAAAGAGTTGTGGGGTCTGTAGAAAAGACCTGCTTTTCAGCCTGTAAGCTAAGCTGGATGATGCTTCCAGATATTTGTTCTGGATCCGGGAAGTAATGTAGAGGACCCTGACCTCTGAATCATTATTGAGTAATTGAAGTTGGTATTTAAAAAAAATAAAAATTAAAAAAATTCCATTATTTTGAATCGCGCCCTTCGGACGACCGACTTGCCCTGTCATGGCCCTGGGGCCTCTTAACTTCCCTGCAGGCCCCTATCAGCAAGGAGCGCAACTTTCCGCAGTGCCTTTACTGGACCGCCGGTCCCATTTCACCGGTCCCTGCGGGATATGCCCGAAATTCTAATTTGCCGCACGGGGTTCTTGTTACACATGTTTTAAACTGATCTAAATCTCTTCCGCAAACACTTCCAGATTCAGGCGTTCAATCAAATCTTAGAGGTATGAGTCGGGGCTGCGCTAATTTTTTTTAGCACTATTTTTGCGCTAAGACAGTGCAGGGAATGACGCTATCGGCCGACAAGAGGTTCACTGACGCAGGGTCCGAGTCCGTGCCATGTTGGCTCGGGCCCGAAGCACCGCAAGCCATCGCACTGTAGCTGATTCAATATGCTGGTTCGTCTCCTTCGTCAACTCCAAGGAAGGGGTGACGTCCGGGAAGGAAGGATGAAGGTTCTGCTGGGGGTAAGGTGTAGAAGAGGGAGCAGGTTGTTTTAAGCCTGGCGGGAGGAGAGAAGCAGAAAAGGGATATGGTCAGAAATATCTGCCCGGAAGTCGTGGGTGGAGAGGCCAGGGGGTAACTTCACCCCCGGCAGGCGTTGACTTAGGGCTGAAGATGCCCTTTACCTTCCGTCTCTCCATAGTAGTAGTCATCCAGAACCTCCCCAATGCGACATGGACTGGTGAAAGGAGAGGAGAGGTGAGGACCATGTCACCAGATACTAGGCATATTTTGGTCGCCTAAACCTGTAAGATTTGTCCAGAACATAGAGAATTGGTAATTTCGTCCTAGAGATGATATCTTCCCTAGATCCTTGTGTGTTGGGAGGCTGAAGGACATGCTTAACAGGTAATTAAGCAACAGTCATTTAAAGTTACCTAGTTAGACGACTTAGGGTCAATATTAGGATGTTGGGGTTAATACGGGGCTATTTGGTGCTCCCAAAATGGCTGCTTAGACCTCTGCGGCTCCAACCGCCATGTCCAGGGAGGAAAAGCAAAGGATCAGGGGATTCTGGAGGACTGCTATACCAAAGGTATCCTCCCTGAAGAACGTTCTTCTTATGTGGTCGAGAGTGGCCCAGATTTTGTATGAGTAGTGATTAACACGGAAGTATTTGAGGTACAGGCGGAGTGGTTATATCAGCATGCCTTCATTTTGGGGGCGATTTGTCGGCAGTTCCAGTGACAGTTAAAAACCAGCTAGTAAGGATATATGAACAGCGATGGGCGAAATCTGGATTGTTGAATGTCCCCCCGAAGAGGGGTATTTGTCGTCATGAAGGTCGGAATTTAGTCACGTATGTCGCTAGTGCAAGGCAGATAGCTTCTTAGATGCTGCACAAAGGACAGGACGTGATTGAATTCGACAAAAAGAAATACACATTATCGTTTAAACTTGGATGACAGAAAACAACTCTATGAACGGAACGAAGCCATGAGTTTCTCCTTTTTTTTAGTCAGCGTGCTTCAGGTGCCGATTTCTGTTTTGCCACACCTTCGGTGAGCTGTTAAAATGGCTTTTGGAAACGTGTTGCACATGTCTCCGACATTCAAGGACCCGATATCCTCGGATCTTTGGGCGATCCGGTTTGACCTCACTCCATCCGCGAAATTGAACTACAAAAAACATTTGGTGGTGGATATGGGGGACTACGGATTCGTTGAATTGAAGGTAGTTTGCACAGATGCGCCTTGGTGTAGTGTGTGCAGGCAATACTTCCACATGGATTCGGATCCGAATTGTCCACAAAAAGCAAGGTATAAGAAGGCGGTTTTGAAGGAGAAAGGGAAAGAGAATGAGAAGGAGGGGGGGAAGGGGGAAGAAGAGAAGGCAGGAGGATAGAAAAAGGAAGATCGAGTTAGCTCCTCCCCTACTAAGAACAAAGAAGGGGAAGAGAAAAACAAGGGGAACCTGCCTCCCCCCTTACCCTCAGGATCAAAGCCCCACTGACAGAAGCGTCCAACACAAAAGGACAAACTAAAGTTTAAATGGCATAAAGGCAGGGATAACAAAATGCCCACGCATCAGAAGGAGGAAGAAATTAACGAAAAGAAAGAGGAGAGGAATGAGATATAGGGTTGCAGCAGAAGGTAAAGGAAGTGAGGGCAAAACTGAAAGACATTCTGATGGAGGATAAAAAAAAGAGTGGCACCCTAAATGACCAGGTGAAGGAACTGGCGTTGAAGGTGGACGCTCGGATAGGAGGAAACAAGGATACTGGAGGGGGATGGAGTGCCCAGAGATAAGATAGACCAAGGCGACCAAAGCCTCATGGCCTTAGTCGAAAAGCTAGGTCCAGAGGCCTTGGACCTTTTTAACTCGGAAGAGGCCACCCTGGTTACCCAGGTGGTTACCCAGGAAAAGCTGGCCACTATGAATCCAGTGTTGCCTACAGAAGAGCCGAACAAAAATCACCCGGGAGAGGAGGGTATAGGAGAATCAGGAGAGAAAGAAATATTGGACGAAGCAAAATTGGACTTCTTGCTTAACGCAGTGGATAGGGTAAGGGTGCCAAAGCCAAAGATAGTCAAGAGAAAGAAGAAACAAATCCAGAAAGGCTAGGATGTCCACTATGACGGAAAAAAGGGGTGGAAGCTCCTCTCTCTCAAAGCCCGACCCGACAAAGAAGAGGAAATTGGAAGATGGGACCAGTTATTTCCGAAAGTATTTTGATACAGAACTGGACCAGGGGAAAGAAACCACAAACCACAATGCATACCACACCCACCACGAAATCCGCAAGAGGACACAAATGAATCGAGCGCCCAGTGTGGAACTGAGCTTCGCATCGCCGATGCAAACTCTTTCCCGAAATTAGAGGATAAACAAAGCGGTGAAGCACTGTTTAGTCCCGCTCGTATATACGTCTACTGAATTGGGAATGTGTGTTGACCACCCAAGCGAGTGATGAGGTGTTGGAACTCCCTGTCGTTCCAATGCTGACCGAACCATCAGAGGATCAGGAGATCAGTCAAACCCAGACACAGGTTCTAAAGAACATGGGTAAAGTTTCACTTATCCAAGAACCAAGGACGGATAGGCTTCTCGTAAAAACTCAGAAAGGAGCAAGAACGTTCATCCATTTCTGCTTTCTAAGTTTACTATCACTTGAAGGCACTAGGGACCAATGGCAGCAAATACAGCCTCACTAGATCCCAGTGGTTCCCTTCTTCACACCAGATACGGACCTCTTAAAAAGCATCAGAACGAGTTGTAACTTGAATGTTCTGTCGGTGGTAGATTGGTTAAATAGGACCGATGCACAGCAACAGGTCCCTCAAGGGGCCCTAGTTCTACAAGACTGGGTCACAAACATTGGAGTCGGTGACAACTAGGATCGAGGGGAGCAAGTAACATACCTAGATGCCTTAGACACCCGCATCCAACCCTCTGGTGGCAATGACCATTCCGATGGTCCTACCCAACAAGGTTAGGATAGCGACATGGAACGTCAGAGTCTTAGGGGACACATCCAATAAGAACAAAAGAGATCGCTTAGTAGCTTGGTCTCACTCAAAGGATGACCACATTATTTGCTTCCAAGAAACAAAGTTGAATTTAGATAAAACAAGTAGACCTGCCGCAGCCACACTGCGGCCGAGGAGAGGGTTGAACAGGGGGGGGGGGGGAGAGAGAGAGAGAGAGAGAGAGAGAGAGAGAGAGAGAGAGAGAGAGAGAGAGAGAGAGAGAGAGACCTGCATGTAGTGAGATAGAGAGAGGGCACTTTCATCAATAGGGTGAGGAAAATCGAACGAATTTAGTGCTACAACATGGAAATATACAGTGTCGTACGTGTGTGTGTGTGTGTGTGTGTGTGTATGTGTGTGTGTGTGTCTGTGTGTGTGTGTGTGTATGTGTGTGTGTGTGTGTGTGAATGCCATGACACTTCCATGGATAGGATGAGCGAAAATGGAAAGAACCATCCGGTACACAAATATACACTGTCAGCAAAAGGATGAATTTCGGGAGTTTTGTCTCTTGGCGCCCTTCCTCTGTTGACCCCGAAGACTCTAGATACTCGTCGGGGACACACTTGTCGCACGAATGTTGGTACTATGCATTGACGTTACATGTACAAGAAACCGGTCCCAGGTTCAAGCCTCCACAGACACAGTCAACGCTCACCATTCTCGTTTTGTCAATAGTTAAGAACACTGGTAAGTCAACATCAAGGTTGAGGGTTCAAGCCTCGGCGGCAACAGCGAGGGAGTTGAAAGTTTTTCGAGTTTACGGACGATCCACTCATTTCAGTCGTGGAGACGTTATGTTTGTTTTTTTATTACCTTTTTTTTGTACTTTTTTTCTTTTTTTTTCTGAGTCGCTTTACATTCCAAACATGACAATTAGTAGTTGGGAGTTGTAGAACGAAGTACTAAATGGAAATAGTCTCATCATGTACGTCCTATCCCGTTCCTGATGGGTCATTCGGGATGGGACGTACATGATGGGACTATTTCCAATTCAACACATCTTGCTCCGCGGGGTTTGTTGAACTTTTGATTATCTGCGCATGTACTCTTCTATGCGTGTGCGTGTGGTTTGTATTTGCCCTTGCCCTTACATACGATCCACTCATTTTGGCTGTGGAGTTTTTTTTTTTTTTTTGAGTCTCATATGGTGGTGGATCCGATTGACAACCGTCACGGTGATCCGATTGACAACCGTCACGGTGATCCGATTGACAGACGCCACAAATCCGATTAGCAGATGCCAGGTGGATCCATTAGCAGCTGGAACGTTGTCGAGCGCATCGGTCCGACACCGCACGAAACGGGGAGGGACCCTCCCGGCCGCGTCACGCAGGAGTTGGTCTATTCCTCGTCGCGAATACATAATGGAGTTTCCTCAAGCCGCTCTGGCCGAGTGCGCCAGCCATACCTCTCGCGAGCCCCTACGACAGAATAGGGCCTAGGCGAGGCACGACCTCCCTCCACCTTACGGGAATTGTCACCTCCCTTCGGTGGGCGTATCCCCGCCAAGCAACCAGTCCACAATACGAAAGTTAATCAGTTGCAATGGCAGAGGTGGGCCAACGGAGGGCGTTTCTCGTACGTTGTAGCATAGGGGGTACGAGCGGTTTTACGCCTCTATCGGACCCGTACGCGAACCAACATCTTGCGGGATTGAGGTCCCAAGCGCGACTCGTCGCCAGTCGACTAGGACGCATCCCACACACCACGCGCACACCACTATAAAAAGCCTAAAAAAAATAAAAACACACACACATATACATACATATACAAAACGACACAGAAGAAACAACGCGACAACACTTTTAGTCCCTTAGTAACCATCCCATAACTCTCCGGTGCAGAAATCGGACAGGCGTCGCGCGCGAGACTCAGTATAAAACCGCGCTGGCGCAGGGCTAACTCATATTGACTAGCAATGCATGCATACGCAAGCGGTTGCAATGATGGCGTACTATGTAGTGCCCATAATCAAGCGGTCCCTCATGGATCTGAGTATCGCTTATGACACCCAAGTGTCATACTCAAAGTATCATGAGGGTCTACCCCTTCACGATATTGCACGGCTGAAGGAACAGCCGTACGACCTCCGCGGCACCTCCGACCTTTAGGCCGAATGTCCCGGCAGGCAGGGCAAATAGGCTCTTCGCGGGGGGTGATCCCTTCCATGCAGGGTCTAAGACCTGGGATGTCATGGACAAGGACCTTCAATCCAGGCCCATGACCAACGTCCGACCAAAAAGTCCTTAAGAAACATACAACAAATAGAGGGGTTTTCTTTCATTTTCCAATCTCAATCTCAATTAGACTCTTAAGCGTAGGGCCCCTCGGACCACGTGGACATCCAACATATGTATGTACATAAATATATGTAAAGGAGGTATAAGTATGTGACGACCACTTCTCACAATCACAGTGAGACTCCTCACAACCATATATATATATATGTGTGATCGCAGACAGTCAAATCAAAAATCTGAACCACAGAATATACCTGCAATCACATCAAAGAGCCAACCAAAAGTCCATGCACTATACAGAGTCAACTTCAACCAATCTCTATACTAATACCCCTCGCTTTAACCATGGAAGCCCCAACCTTTGTCCAACCTTCCGTAATTAAATACTAAGTACCTTTGTTAAATGACCATTCAATAAAAGTCTGGGTGAAAACCTTAATAAAACAACAAAAATCACCAGGGCTAAAGCCTTTTAGGTTGAGTAGTGAGCATGAATTGGAGTTGAGTCGTAGGCCGACGAATCGGCAACCGACCTGTTATCAGTGATAACAGAAGGTGATCTATGTAAGATCAAGTTGAATTTAGTCCTGATTTCGAATCAAACGTTCAAGAGGACCTGTAACACAAGACAGACCAATCCCCAAGTTAAAACTATAAGTCCAAATCGAGAGTAATCTTCATATCACGATTTTGCCAACATATCACGATTTCGCCAAGAATCATTCTACTTAACTAATCTTGAGTCTACCCCTAAGTCAGTGCCTAATGAAAAGGTAGACCTTTTACAGAATATCCTCTATACAGAGTGGATTGCCAGAATTGCTACCTGTCAAAATATAATCTAACTCCTCTAAACTAAGAAAAATTTCGACAGTGCTTCCCGTAGGAAAAATGACTTTCCAAAATTTATAATAACTCAAATACGAAAACAAAATTCAAACTCTAATTTCAGAAAGCCAAATTTTGTCTAACTCTCTGAATTAGTAAAAATTTGGGCAAACTCTCCTTCACAAAGGTAGCCTTCCCAAATTTATATTAAGTTAGATAGGAATTCAGAAGCTAGACTTGAGTTCGACTTCAAGACGAAGTTCAACTGACCCCTTAGATTTGTAGAAATTTCGACAGCGCTTCCCGTAGAGAAAGTGTTATTCCAAGATTTCTATAAAACTAAGTTCAAAATCTAAAGTGACTTTGACTTCTCAAGGTCCAATTTTGTCTAACTCCCTGAATTAACAAAAAATTGGGCAGCACTCGCTTTAGAAAAGGAGGTTTTACAAATTTTTACTAAGCCAAAAAGTCAGAAAAACTGGACCTTATAAAAGACAAAATATGACTTACTCATTGGTTTTGTTGAAATTTCGGCAGCGCTTTCCGTAGAGAAAGTGGTTTACCAAAATTTGTACACGACCAAGTATAATAAATTATCCAAGAAAATGTAGAAATCGACCTAAGTAAAAATAAACTTAGCTCAGAAAATGCAGGAATTGAAACTAACTCCTATGGCTATAGCACGTGGCGAGCAACTAAAGCAACTACCTATCAACTGAAACTTAGACTACATAGTGATCTCACTCATCCACATGCAAGTCAAACTACAAAGGTAAGTACTCTCACAATCTCAAGGTTAGATTTATCAAATAATAGTTCATAATTTTTCAATGATTTATCCCTTTATACCCAACTTACACAAGGCATAAAGTTAGACCACCCAATCTTATGAGAACGTGTCTAGCTCAGCCATAAAATATACATAAACACAGGGCACTGCAACTTCTCTTCTTTGGCCATATGACTAGGCGACCCTAGTCGTCCTGAACTATTTAAGTATCCAAGTTATATATATATATGTCTGCATTTTGTCTTTTAAGATAACATATAACTGAATCGGTCATCTTAGATCAAGATTCAGCCTGTCCCTTCTTACCACGATTTTTATTTTTAATTCATACTCTCTTCAGTTGGTGATAAGCTATAGTCAAACCATCCAATCTTATGAAAAAATGTCTGACTAGCCTGTTCATTAGTATGTAATATAATATATAAACAAACTTAGCCTTTATGTTCCAACATGTGCGTGGCTCCAAACCAGACCACCCAATCTTATGGGAACCTGTCCGGTCCTTTGCCCGATTTTTTCCCTCAGAAATAAAACAAAAGAGAGTTAGGGTCAGGGTTGTCGAGCCCCGGCCCTGGGGCCCCTGCGGGGGTCCTGGGGGCCGGGGGTCGGCACCCCTGGCCCCGGCAAAAAAAGTATCAAAAAAAGTAAAAAAAAAATAAAAAAAATACAGGGGGGTGCGCAGCCGCAGCCTGCACCCCCTGGGCCAAACTGCGATATTGCAGTTTTGGCCCGACCTCGGGCCCCCCCCAGGGCTACACCCCCCCCATGTAGTGCGGGCGCGGGGTCGGGGGCGGGGCCCAGCGGGGTGCGGGGCCGGGGTTCCC
>BFEA01000908.1:305055-317984 GCA_003427395.1 Chara braunii | reverse complement strand
TCTTTTTTTTTCCCTCTCTCTTTCTTTCTCTCTCTCTCCTTCTCTCTCTCTTCCTCTTTCTTTCCTCGCTCTTCGTCTTACCCTCTCCTCCTTCCACCACTTGGCATATAACTAACCTTCCCCGTTCACTTGTTACATTGCCAGGGGAACGAACGGGGAAAATAACTTGTCCTCGCTTGTCGGAGAAAGTGGGCAAGGGGAGGGTTGGCGGTCCCTTATGCCGCCAAGAAGGAAGGAAAAAGGACGCTTGAGGGATTGAGAGAAGCCGAGTCCGGAAGAGGGCTAGAGGAAGTTGGTGCTTGAAGCAAGGTCAAATTGACTCAACCATCACCCCGACTGCATAACTAAGGGAAGAGTTTAGCTTGGATTGCGAAAATGAAAGGGAAAGCACCAAAGGTCAAGAAAAATGAACTTAGGCATGTGGGAGGGATTATGTGTTAACCCCATGTTGGGGATGCCTTGTAAAAATTGTGTTGAATGTGCAGGTAAGTAGCTTCAAGAGACCTTGAGCGGGAAAGGACCTGGGAACACCGGGCGGACAAAGAGAATGAGGGGTTGAGGACAAACGGGTTGTAGACTCTACCTTCGCCCTTGGGTAATGGCTTGAGCATGCTTTTGTAATGCAACATTGGCTGTAACAAACGGCAAAGATTTGACGTGGCCGAGAGGGCCGCCCAGACTATATATATATATATATATATATATATATATATATCGTCACGAACAGAACTGCCCGGTAAACCGTAGGTAGAGAAAGAGAAGGACAACATATATATATATATATATATATATATATAAAATAAGCATGTATGCGGAAGGGGCCCCAAAAAGACTAAGGTGGGCCTCCTAATAGGTCTTGGCGACCCGAGATAGCGAATACATGTGTGGCCCAAGGATGACGCTAAGCCTATGCATAAAAGAAGACGAACTCTCAAAAAACCCTTTGACTGTCTGCGTATTGGAAAGAGCGTTTGTTTGAGAACACAGCCAAGAATCAGGAAAATGAATTGCGCTTGACGAAAAGATTGGCGAGTCCACCATCCGGCGAGAGGGCGGAGCTACATCCCCAATGTCAGAACTCTCTCGCAAAATGGTTCATCCTCATCCATTGCCAACACTAGGTGGGGGTGCCCCTGTGACGAACGCTCCGCGCCCTGAGCATGAGATCGGGCGGAGCAGAGCCAACTGGGACCCGCAGCGGGTCGACTAAGGCTCGAAAGTCTATTAGGGTTTGGCCCTACAACATAATAAGAGAAAAATGTTGAATATACTGACGAGTCATCTATGATGATGGAAAGTAGTAAACTATAAGCATTTTGTTGATGTTGATCTTCGACCACACTACAATCAAATCAAACAATTTGCAAATGTTGAAACTAAAATGTAATAGACGCAGAAAATCTGAATAATCAATCAAAGTTGTTTAGAATAAAAAAAACAACTAACTAATCGATTGTAGAACTAATGAATGGCTTATATATCACCAAAAAAGATGAATGAATCGAACATACATGCTATTGGGCAAAATAAAAAATAATGAACATGATTCATTAATATATTTTGCAAATAAACAAGTGAAATACTCTTTAATTGAATAGTCAAACCAATAGTTGAAAACTAAACACGACTTTATGCCTAGTTTATATATGAGCAATAAAATTATAATGAATATATAATAGCAATTAGTGTTACCAAGTCGGACGTTAGAAGGTCTCCTGATCGACCCCCAAACGTTCGGGTGTTCGGGGTCCGAACCCCTTCTAAATGTATTTATGGGTCGAAATATATATATATATATATATATATATATATATATATATATATATATATATATATCGTATATTTTTTAGTTTATAAGTTTTTTATGATGTGAGGTATATATCATTGAAATTTGAAGGTATTTTTCTAAGCAAAAAAATAAATAAAAATTATCATCTTCGGTAGTGTCAAAACGTTCTTACTCATTCTTTTTTTTTTCTTTTTCTTTTTTTTTTTTACTTTATTTCGATACCTAAACAATTTTAATATTTTCTTAAATTTGTTTCTTGAGAGGGGTGCATGAAAAATGCTCATACATTGCTGATAGGGTGCACGGAAAATGCTTAAACGTATAAAGGCACCAGAATACAAATTTATCAGTACCTTTAGGGTTCGCTCGCTATGCCCATAAAGAAAATCTTTATGTTTGGTGACATGTTACCTTTCAACATGCTTCAGCTAATACTGAATGATAAATCTTACGTAGTGCTCGTGCTTGTAGGCATTCTTGTCCGTTTTGAACCGATCTCGAAAGTTTGTAAAATGTTACATCTCGGTGTTTCAAATTTACATGTGAAAGGTAGTGATGTTTTTTTGAACATGCTTTGGAGGCGGGGTGCTACCCAACCAAAATCGTTGCTAGCATCATTCAAAGGGGGGAAAAAAGTCACACTAGCGCCTTGACAGAGCTTGATGCATATTATTTTCCGCCTTAGCAAAAAAATGTTCAGGGGTATTGGAGCACAAATACTATTCCCAAATACTTTTTTATCACGCTGAGTGCTTGTATTGTGCGATAAACTCACATGTCGTACATCCATGTAAACTAAATGAGCTATTTGTGCATCGCGTTGTTTTTCGAGGCTACTACGCGTATACTTCCAGGGTATATTTTTTCAAGAAAATTAACGAAATTATAATTTTTCAAAAAATAATAAATAAAAAAATCTTAAAACATAGGAAAAATAACTCATTTATTTCATATTGAGAAGTGCGAAAGAAGGAGAGAGAAAGAAGGAGAGAGAAAAAAAACAAGAAGAAAATAATAATAATAAATATTTCCGTATTTTAGTGGGAGATTCATTCTCATTTTATAATGTTTGGAAGGGTGTATGTGTCGGAGAAAGGAGAAGAAGAAGAAAGTAAGCAATGGTCAGATTGCTCTTCACAAACACTCGTAAAAAAATCCATTTCCTTGCGAGCGTGTACACTTGCTCAAAATTGCGCACTCGTTCCTCTACATGTGTCAACCGGGTGCGCCCTGGTCTCATCAGGAGGCTTGCCACTTAGCCCTTGCCTTTCGGCCCACCAGACTCTACCACCCATGAGCTAGTCAGGTCCGATACGGCCTTGCCCTCATCTTATAGTCTAGCCTTCCTTTGCACGATCACCACCCTTACGGCTCGCTATGTCCTGATTGGCTCATCCTTCCTACTTCGGATCCATCTGGTCTCCAATAGCCGTCCAAATGTTCGAAGGTCGATCTTTGTGTCGTGCTGGACTACTTGTAATCCCAGGTCGTTTGCGTGCATGCGCCGACCCGTATACTGCCTGGGATTCGAATTTAGAAATACCACGTCTCCATTTCTTCCCGCCTGAACACCGTTTCTCCTCCACCTAACTTTCGCCTCTCTTCCACGCGTATCTCTCCACCCTTTCTCGCTTTTCGCCTCTCTCTGCCCTGTCGAGTTTCATGCCAGTCCCTCCACATGGGCCCTGGGATTCAAATTTCGAAATACCACATCTCCATATCTTCCCGCCAGAAAACCGTTTCTCCTCCACCTAACTTTCTCCTCTCTTTCACGCGTATCTTTCCACCCTTTCTCTCTTTTCGTCTCTTTTTGCCCTGTCGAGTTTCATGTCAGTCCCTCCACATGAGCCTCCTACCCGTGTCTTGCCCGGTTTTCCCCCGGTTCCCCCCCCCCCCCCCCCCCCCCCCCCCCCCCCCCGTGCGTACGGATGTACTACTTGCGTCGGGCAGATCTGGTCTGCCTCTACCACTGTTTCCCTACTACTAAATCGACGCGTACTCGGCCTACTCGGCCTATACTTCTGATAATTCCGCGCATGTTTTCCCGCCCCGTATCGTACAACCGCTTCCACGGTACCTGTTCGGTTTCCACCTCATGAGCTTAGACGGGAACTTATTGCTGCCTTCCCCCTATCTACAACCGCTTCGGCGGTGTTAATTCAAAATCCTACCTAAATAATTCCATAATTTAGTGCCTCGAAAATATGCGAAACTTGGAATACTGAAACTATCGAGATACTAAATCCGAAGTTACTGAAATAACGAAATACTGAAATACTGA
Organism: Chara braunii; assembly: GCA_003427395.1. Lineage (NCBI taxonomy): Eukaryota > Viridiplantae > Streptophyta > Charophyceae > Charales > Characeae > Chara > Chara braunii. The sequence goes on along the minus strand of BFEA01000908.1, from coordinate 313,914 downwards.
GAATTTAAATACCGCTAATGTACTCGCAATATCCCTCGTTGTCTTGGTTACCACGTACCCTTCCTCCCTTGTCTCTGCCTGTTCGTTTTACCGTGCAGTCGAGGATCATCTTCCATGCCTCCTCGGCTGCGATGTTTCCCCTGGCAAATTTAACCAGGGAAGATGCAAAGAACGTCGGGGGGTACCCCCGACGTCTAAGCTCCTGCTTCATGGGCAGTACTGATAGGATCACGGCACACTGAGTGTTTGCCATCCTCCGGATTCGATGGAGAGTATCGATGATTGCACCGTATTTTGCCCTCTTATCAGAATAAGAGGAGTAATCTTGAAAACTCCTATACGACATATCCCCCTTTAGGATATGTTCCTGGTTCTTTAGCTGCGGCACGATCAGGAATCGGACTGGACATGAAGTTACCGCAACCCTTGCGCCAATGAACTCGATTGAGTTGCTTCCTTCATCGGTTCTAACCAGTGTGAGTCTGTCGTCGTAGCAGTTTTTGAAGGCCTCCGATATCTCTTCTGCCTTCCGGACTGAGTCGTTGCTTCTCTTGTCTACCAAAACTGCCAACTTGACGTCATCCAAGAACCTGATGCCTTGTACCAGCGCTCTGTCCTTCCCCAGTGAGCGTATGAACTCAGTTTCGTACTTCGCGCACAATTTGCAGGCCAATTGTGGGCTAGAGTTTTTCCCCATTGGTACCCCCACTATCTGTCTGAGCAACACTCCTCTGCAGGACGTGTACGTGTGATTCAACTCGAACTCCACATACTTCCTGATGAGCTAGAAGGATATCTGCACATACCCCTTCCTTTGGCTCTTGTGGTTCATCCTCACTTCCTTTCCTCGTCTGTTGACACTGACTTTTGTCCTCCCTCTCTCCTCCCATTCTCGAAGTAGCCAGTCCAGTGCTTCCATTATTGTTGTGTGAGGCAGGGATGTGAACATTTCTTTTATGTCGTAGCTCCGCAGGAGTGTCATTGCGCTGCCACTTTTGTCGTTGAACTTCTTCTTCGTTTGCCTGAGTTTGTCCTTCAGGTGCGTTGTCACTCCCATGTTGAAATGCGTTGCGCTTGGGAGTCTTGCCAGCAAAACATTGAGTACTCTGGCCACTCTTCTACTCCCGGTTTTGGTTGGTTCCTTGTTAGCTTGCACAACGGGTCTCCATTTCCCTAGATCCTTGTGCTTGGGAATAACGTACGAGCACCCAACTTCACCTTTCTGGTTCCACGCAACTATCTTCTCCAAACCCACTTCTTTGTATTCCCTCCTTGCTTCCGCCATAGTCTCTTCCACTTTCTTATCTTCATGCTTGTATGCTTCATTATGTATTAACATCTTCTTCAGTGCGTGCTGATACGTGGAGGAGCATAGCAGCACTATCTCTCCCGGGTTCTTGTCCACTGGTGTGATGACCAGATGCTGATATCTCCTTTTTATCTCCCTGACCTCGTCCTCCGTGACCTCAGGGCTCTCGTATCTCTTTTCCGTATAGCAGTTTTTCACTCGAATATCCTGCTCGTGGGCCTCCGTATGCTTTCCCGACGCTGCGTTCAGCGCTGTGCATACCCTCTTCCCCAGTTCTTCCTCTCCCGTTCTTCGTGTCGGTCTGGTGGTGTTCTTCCCGTTGCAGATCTGCTCCTTAATTCCTGAAAGCTGGTCTATCCTGGTGAGCACGTGCCCATCTGTCCATGCTAGGTTGTCTTCTGCACACGTACATTCCCCGCCTTCTCCCTCCTTGCTCTTTGCTAACGTCAGATGATTACACAGGATGCTTGCCACTGTCCTGTTCTTGCTCCATACCACCCTTGCTCGTCTTATCAGTGTTCCTTTTACCGCATTATGAATCTTCGACTCCCAGATCCACCTATGTAAATCTGCCTTGACCTCGCCCTTCTTTATTCCATTATCATACCTTATCGATACTGTCGTTTTATGCCTAATATTTACCCCTTCTTTCTTTGTTATTACCCTTTCAATCGCTTCTTTGATTTCCTTTCTATTCCTTTTCTGGGAGAAAGCCCTTGCACTAGTGTATAGCTGCACTAGCCTTCCTGTCTCCAATTTCCACAGTTCCCTCCGTTTGTGCGGTACTTCGAGGAGAAGTCGCAGATAGCCTTTGCTACGGTCCCGAGCACCTTCTGTGCGCGTGATAACCTTCAGCCAGAACTCCCCTCCTTCCTCCAACACTTTTTTCGCTTGCGCCAAGGCTATCGTCACTCCGTTATCACAACTGACGTTGTACCATACATTCTCTTAGTCAACGCCCAACTATCCTCCCATATCTTCCCACCGCTACTTATTATACATGCAGTCTTGCCTGATCTCTCCAGACCCTCAATTATTTTCCTAAGGCTCGTATTCTCTTCCCTTCTCTTCTGCTGTCTAAACGTGACGAGGGTTCTTCTCTCCTCATTCCCCTCTGTCCCATATTTCTTTCTTCTTTCCTTCTTGCCTGGTCAACCCCTCTTCTTCCCCTTTTTACTGACTTCAATGCAGTTCAGTGTTGGGGATAGTCGCTTGATCAGCGTCATCTCCAACGCCCTGAACCCGGTGGTTTGCGTAGTCGCGACAGGGATTATTATATAATTTTCCCACCCACAGGGATTATTATATAATTTTCCCTCCCATAGTGGCGTAGCCAATTTATATAATATTGGTGATCTACCCTTGTCACCCGCCTTGGCGCATCTTACATGCTCCCACCATCTCTCGGCCGCTCCCCTAACCGTTTGCCCAACATAGATTTTTCTACACTAGGGCGACACTAGACAATATACTATTGGTTGTTTCATATTTGAGAACTCATGGTTTGCAGGTGCGACGTCTACGACTTTGTTTGCCCACGGGACCTTACCTCTCTTAGTTAACAGAACGAGGCACGTAGTTAGTGCCTGCCCAATTTTTAGTCGCAGCTTAGATAAACCAGTGAGCCCCCAAATCTCACTTCTCAACCTGAGCAGCCTTGCCATGCCGTCCCACACTTCCCCATCTGAGGATCTGCCACCATCAGTCTGAATCTTCCCCTTCGTTGAAGGTATTCTGCTCGTCCTCTTCTGCCGTGCCGTCACCTCGAGTTTCTTTTCCCAGCCAACCTTTGTAAGCCAGTTTTGTCATCACCCGGACGAGTTCCCTTACGCCTTGCTCTTTGTTGACGTAGTCCAATCCCTCCTACTGGCAACGTCCCTTGATCTCCTGCGCTGTCATCTCCATAAGCTTCTTCTGGATACTGAGCACGTATTCTATCACCCCGACCCTGTTACATGCCGCTGGCACCTTTTTCTCGGGGCTCCTCATCTTTGTCACGGTGCTTCGTCAGCTTGACCTTGGTGTGTCTTCACCTTTGTTTTCTGCATGCTCCGGCGAGTAAGGCCTTCTACCCGTGTGTTGTCCTCTATTTGCTCGTGTGAACTGCCATCTTCCTCTCTCCTCTCCTTCATCTGAGCTCTCCGCCTTGTCCCCTCTTAGATATTTAAATAACTCCTCTGTTAGCCTTTCTTCATTTTTTTTTGTCTTCCTCTTCCCCTTCTCCTTAGGCGTCTTCAGCCTGGCTGTGAGCGTAGCCTGAACTTCATTACTCACGTCCGACCGAAAGAGTTGCAACTCCCTTGTGATTGATGCGATGATCCTCATCTTCGTTTCCTCGTTAAGCCTTCTTAGCTCCGTCTGCCTCCTTTCTTGCTCCTGCTGTCTTTTCCTCTGCTCGTCCAGTTTCCTTGCCCGTTCTTCTTCTTCCTTTTTTTCTCCATTTTCTCTTGTTCTCACTGCATTTTCGCTTGGAACCATTCCTTCATCGTTTTGACATCATCCTCCAGCTCCCTCCTACCCTGCCAGTATCTTGCATTATTGGCGAGTGTGCCCTGCTGTTGTAGCTGCTGAGGTGTCGGTGGCTAAGGCGTGCCTTGGTTTCTTCCGACTGGGCAGTCGAGGTCATAGTGCCCTTCCTGCCCACAGTTGTAGCAGCTTCTGCCACTGCCGCCTCCCTCGCTGTCGTTTCTACCTGGTGTCGACATAGTTCTCGCTTGCTCACTGTGCCTTCGAACGCGTTACCACTATCACCTTCCAACTGCTCTACTTCACAGCTTGTACCTTGTCCGCTCTCTACTCCACTTCTAACTTGCACCCCAACCCGCTCGTTCCACCACGTAGACGAAACCACCAATGTAAATATCTCCTCTCACTCGGTTGTTACGCTTCACGAAGAAGAAAGTAAGCAATGGCCAGATTGCTCTTCACACGCAGTCGTAAAAAAATGCGTTTCCCTGCGATCGTGTACACTTGCTCAAAACTGCGCACGCGTTCCTCTACATGTTTCAACCGGGTGCGCCCCGGTCTAATCAGGAGGCTTGCCCCTTAGCCCTTGCCTTTCGGCCCGCCAGACTCTACAACCCATGAGCTAGTGAGGGTCGATACGGCCTTGCCCTCATCTTATAGTCTAGCCTTCCTTTGCACGATCACCACCCTTACGGCTGGCTATGTCCTGATTGCCTCATCCTTCCTACTTCGGATCTATCTGGTCTCCGGTAGTCGTCCAACCGTTCGAAGGTCGGGCTTTGTGTCGTGCTGGACTGCTTGTAATCCCAACCGACCCATGTACTGCCTGGGATTCGAATTTCGAAATACCACGTCTCCATTTCTTCCCGCCAGAACACCGTTTCTCCTCCACCTAACTTTCGCCTTTCTTCCACGCGTATCTCTCCACCCTTTCTCTCTTTTCGCCTCTCTCTGCCCTGTCGAGTTTCATGCCAGTCCCTCCACGTGGGCCCTGGGATTCGAATTTCGAAATACCACGTCTCCATTTCTTCCCGCCAGAAAACCGTTTCTCCTCCACCTAACTTTCTCCTCTCTTCCACACGTATTTCTGCACCCTTTCTCTCTTTTAACAGGGGGTTCGGCAAAAAAAGTCAGTTTTTATTTCGTTCAAAAAATATAATATGTCCGTTTTGACGAAATGGCTGTTTTTTCGCCTCTTTTGCCCTGTCAAGTTTCATGTCATCCCTCCACGTGGGCCTCTTGCCCGTGTCTTGCCCGGTTTCCCCTCGGTTCCCCCCCCCCTCCCCCCGTGCGTACGGATGTACTATTTGCGTCGGGCAGATCTGGTCTGCCTCTACCACTGTTTCCCTGCTACTAAATCGACGCGTACTCGGCCTATTCGGCCTATACTTCTGATAATTCCGCGCCTGTTTTCCCGCCCCGTATCATACAACCGCTTCTACGGTACCAGTTTCGTTTTCACCTCATCAGCTTAGACGAGAACTTATTGCTGCCTTCCCCCTATGTACAACCACTTCGGCGGTGTTAATTCAAAATCCTACATAAATAATTCCATAATTTAGTGCCTTGAAAATATACGAAACTTGGAATACTGAAACTATCGAGATACTAAATCCGATGTTACTGAAATAACGAAATACTGAAATACTGAGAATTTAAATACCGCTAATGTACTCGCAACATCCCTCGTTGCCTTGGTTACCACGTACCATTTCTCCCTTGTCTCTCTGCCTGTTCGTTTTACCATGCAGTCGAGGGAGGACAAAAAAAAAAAAAAAAAATGATACAAAGTTTTTTTTTTTTGAAAAGCTAGGCTACCAGAGTGGCCCGGGATCACTTGCTCGACCAGGCCAAAAAATTTAAAAATAATAAAAATAAAATAAATATTTTTAAATTTTATTTTTTTTTATTAATTTGGTGAAGAATTTCGATGTGACCCTGAGGCAAAAGTTGTTCAGTTTACTTTTCTGCATAACATAGTTTTTTTGGGGATTTTTTGGATGTTTTTGTTTTGTTTTTTTTTTGTTGGGGCCTTCCCTGGTCCTTGCACGGGCTGGCCACCGGGGACCCGGGCGGCCCGGCTGGTAGCCTAGTTGAAAAGTCAATAGTTTGTTTGTTTTTTTTAAGTCAATAGTTTTTTTTTGTAACGAAATTTTAATTTCTACCCATGTTTTCAGGGATGGGAGGGGGAGTGAGAGAGAGATAAAGAGATATATGCTCTCCATTAACAGAGACTTGCTTGAGCAATAACACCTAATGTCTTACAATGGTACAGTTTCTGATCGGCTTAAAATAAATAAAATCAAAATAAACACAAGTCTAAAACTTCAAACAACAGTCCGATAGTAATAGCATTTTTTTTTTCTTTTTTTTCTTTTTTCTTTAAGTGTGGGGGTCACCCTTATGTTCTCTGTATCGCTCCAATTTTAACGAATGTCCCAAGGTATGTATCAACAAATTTATACAGCTCCACGAATGGTTTTTCTCTAACTAATCAATTTTGCGATTGACAGAGTAAACATAAAAAAAAAAACAGGTAGATTTTTGTTTCTATCTATCACTGTTACTCAGGCATTTATTGTTTGTAGTCTAACTAATCAAGTAGGCAACTTAATCATCCGGTACTAATAAATGCATAAAAAATAGAAATATATAATAATTACAAAATTGACTTTGAGTTAGAACTTATACTTTTTTACATAATTTTTTATCGTCACACGTCACAATATCTTCAGACACAAAATGAAAAAGTGGCAGTGATTTAGTGTGACAACGAACCGACCCTGTGCTGAAGAAGTATATGTTTGGCTAGCATGAGCAGAAGTTTTTCAAAGTCGCATGCAGTACGACTCAATTTCCTCGTTGGAGTTTTGTCTTCCCTCAAATTATTGGTCATACCCACAACCACTTGTATAACGCAACAAGAGCAAAAAACTTCCAACACGTGCATGTCTGCTCTACTTCTTTGAGTTGACAGTCGTAGTGACTCACTCTTCATCCTCCCATTACACACATACACTCACACACATACAGTGTTTCATTGATAACTTGTGGATGAAATCAGAAACGAATTTGAGTTTTTTTGACAACACACACAAGTTTGTGTTACCGAAAGCAGTGAGTTTTGACTAACATATTTTTTTAAGAGTGTTGAAAAAGGTTTGTGCTCATGCGTCTTTGTAGCAGTTTAAGTAATATAGATTGGGACGTAAACAACTACATAAATGAAAGAAAAAAAAAACAAACAAATTTATGCACAGACTATCACAATCCTTTGTTTGTTGTCTTTTTTCCCCTCTCTGCCGATGGTTTACAGAACAATTTTTTTTTATGGTATATATATATATATGTAAATATGACATATGCACTGCACTTATGCATTGTAGTTCGAGGTGGGGACTGCCAAAAAACTGCTCACAGAAACTTTGTATATTGTTAAGACTTACCTTTCGTATTTGTCGTCGTCCTTCCTTCCTTCTTCTAGGTAGATAATGATCTCATGAATACAGGCACATTGGTCGCTGTTGTAGTGAGCATCAACATGTTGGCGGTTATGGCATGGGGAATCTTTGTCCTTGCTCAAAGGTGTCAAAAAAGACTCTGGATTTCTCAGCAATAAAAACTTTGGTGGATTACTCAACAAAAAAAGCAAGCTCGAAGAAAAAAAAACAGAAAGTCACCACATTCAATTGCAATGTTTGTACATTTTCAATATAAAAATTATACAAGCAGCAATGGAGAATCCAACAACAAGATTGGCGAAGACAGTTTACTCATTGTGGACATGGGTCAATTGAAACTTGGCGAGGAGGTGCCCATCAATGGCTTAAAGGTGCAATTTGTTTTTTCATTGTTGCTCTGTTCATCTCTCATCACTCAATTCAATCTGCAAACACTAACCTTTATGTTTTATAAACCCAGGTTGTCATGGTCGTACGTCCCAGACCCATTGACATTGCCCGATACTGAGAGGCGGTTAAACCACCACTCCCTCCGCTGACCTAATTCGGGGGGACCTATAGTACAGGTTCAAGAAGGTTGTCGGTGGTACAGTGGGAAAAAACAAGGGAGTGGCAAAAATGAAAATACATCGAATTGCCGCTGCAATTTATCTCGTGGCCTAAATAAGTTTTTCTTTTTTTTTTAATATTTTTATTGTAAAGAACGGGACGAAATTTACTGACCCTTCAGTTTCCATATTTCTTGACACACTATTTTGATCGTGAAAAATCGTTGAAGTTGAGGTACTTTTCCCGTTGGCCCACATGTGGTAGAGCGACAAAAATAAAAAATTAGATAAATCGACACGATATTATTATTTTTTTTTTTTTTAATATTTTTTCTGGCAAAACCACAATCAAACCACAAGCCATGCAAATTTCATATTTGAGTATTTATTTTTCAAAGCGCAAGAAATCGTGAAAATTGGGGTACTTTTCCCATTGACTCTCACATTGTAGAATGATAAAAATGAAAAATATGAGTAATGAGTACAATATTTATTTATAGGTTTAATCAGGGTAACCGGCGTTCGGGACGGCTCGAACGCCCGAACGTATGAGACCCCTTGGGGATGCGTTCGGTCATTCGGGCCGAACGCGGACCCAAAAAAAAAAAAAAACTCAAACAAATATAAAAAAACGATATGTTATGAAGAAAAATAAATTGAACAAGATCTGCCTTAGTATTACATCCAAATTCCTTATCATATTTGAAATAAAAATAAAATACAAAAAACAAATACTAAAAATAAATAAATAAATAATAAAGTTTGTGAGGGCGCGAGCACATTTTGGATATCGCCATCTTTGTCGATTTTTTTTTTTTTTACATAAATAAATACCCTGAAAATTTATAGATGTATACTTCACATAATGCAAAACCCACTAAAAGGTTTCAAAAAATAATAAAATTGTTTAGACCCCAAACTAAAGGGAAAACAAAAAGTAAAAAGTAAAAAAAACGTGGGCGAGCATGTTTTGACACCGCCATCTTTGACAATTTTTAATTATTATTTGTCTGATCCAAATGACTTGAAAATTTATAGGCATGTACCCCACGTCATAAGGAACTCAAAAAAAAAA
>BFEA01000908.1:292103-303455 GCA_003427395.1 Chara braunii | reverse complement strand
GTATGTGTGTGCACAAACGAGCACACCTGCCCCCAATCAATCAATATAAAAAACAACGAAGAGTTTCATACACAAGTGTGTGTGTGTGTGTGTGTGTGTGTGTGTGTCTTTCACCCTCCAATTTTTTTCGATTTTTTATTTTTCCATCATAATGAGATGAAATTTAGAGGGATAATAGTGCACAATCCAATCACGAAATTGGGTCTTGAGGGTGCAAAATTTGAGAACTTGTGGGTCCGGAGTTCGGTCCAGCCTTACTCGCCTCCAAGGAGGGTCAGACACCTTCACGAACGTTCGAGCAGGTAACATTGCTTGTAAGGGTATTTTCTCCGACAGTGTATAAATTGTGTATTCGTCTGACATGGTTCGTCATAAAATAGTGAATGAAGTCGGTAAATAACGATTCGTCCCTTAACACGTAAGCTTAAAGTTGTATTGTAAACACCTGGATTCAATGGTTGGTATTATACTCAACCGCTCGCCATGTCACCTTGTCTTTTTTATAATCGGCCCGGATGCTAACGCGTGCGCACTCCAGACGTGCAACATACACAATCAACTAAAATCATTGTGTGCTCACTTCATTGGGCAACGGCGCCATTTTTGTCGCACTTTTTCCAGCCTAGCCACTTCGGGCGACCGGAAAGCCAACAGGCTGTCACGCAGGATTTTGTATGTGATTGCAATAAATTAAATAATGCAAATCCCTTCCTGTTGTGTGCATCCAGCTTCGAGCGAGACCCTTCAATTGCGATCTTCGCCGGTCCCCGGTCTTATGAATCTTTTATTTTGATTCGGAACAACGGAGAATTAATACAAACAATAATCATAAAATTATGGGGTGCTATGCATGCATCAATTATGTCAATCTGATTTTGAGAACTGTGACAAAACGTCCACAATGGCAATCATCAAGCAAGAATAATGCAGAAAAACAAAACTGACTGACTCGAACAAAACAGAGGCAATCGAGTGAGGGAAGAATGAAAACTCATAATAATCTCAGAAAGTACACGTGAATGAGCATGGTCAGCACCTCTCACGAGTTCTCACTCATCCCCCTAGTCAGTCTTTCTCAATCTTTTTTCACTGATCTTCTTTGGTGCCGTGACTCACGCCCACATACAATCTGAGACTGAGACTTCATGACAAAAAGCCACCTATAACGAGTGAGCTATGAGCATGTCCATCCAAGGCACATGACACGGTAGTTAACCATGGAGCAGAACTCCTCCCACAATGTAGGCAGCCCGTCATCTGAAAAGACTCTTCGTCTGAGGTAGGGATACTCAGTGGGCTCAGTCAACGCCTCAATGTCGATTACCGTCGGAGAGATGTACCTCTTTGTCAATCCAATCACATCCAGACAAGTCGTGCCATCTGTGAGAAGAGAAGGGACTGGAGGCCTAGGATAGTCAGTATAGAGCATAGGCCCATAGCCGCGGATCAGCGTAGTGTCACTCTCATCGAGCTCTCTCTCTCTCTGCTCAAGGTATTCAGTGACTGAGACCCAGACTGGATCAAAAAACTCATGAGTCTCCTTGCCTTTCTTCAGGTAAGACCTCAGATCATGGATAGTGCCATCAACAAAACTGGTCTGGACAATGAAGATTGACAGATCTCCCTATCTGAAACCAATGGCACTAACATACCGATAATGGATTGCCTCTTTGCATGAGATCCGATTGAGGCTGGCCAGTACTGACTCACTGACCGGAGCAGACTGAACTGTGCTCATGAGTACTCTTGCCCGTACAAACTGACTAGATGATCCCTGAGTGGCTGCCAAACCGACCGCAGGAAACTGATTGCTGAAAAACTGATTACTGAACTGATCACAAATAATAACTGATTGTTGAATGCCCGGATAAAGTGAGGTGTTCTTGTTCAGAGGCAAAACGCTCACAGTTGGCTGCCAACAGTCCTCCTTGCTTCCTCAACAGTACCCACCGAAGTTATGGTGGCACATAGTCTGCCGTTCTTATCATGCAAGTGGTACGTGTACTCGATTTTTGTATGGTTCCTCACGAGGGTCAGCGCATGTTCAGCATTGTAGTGGTCTGCTGATTGTATTCCTCAACTGCACTCTCCCTCCAGGTCTCTGCAGTGCTCTGATACAGCGAGCGGGAGACCCTAACTGCGTTGTTGCTGTCCATACTTTCGCCGAATTCCCGCTACATCAGTTCACCCAACTCGAGGCGGGTGACTCTTGGATGATCCGGGTATGAAAAGGTTGTTAGATAGATTGCTGTTTCAAATAGTTTTTTCAGATTATCTTTTCTTCTTGCTGTTCCTGGTTGTTGTTCTCCGATAATCGTTCTCTGGAAACTATTCTCAGTTGTCGTTTGCTCGTTGTTTGGTTACCAATTGACTGCTGCTACTGAGATTGTCGCTCTGAAGGGTTGCTTCCAACTACAGACTGGTTGTTGTTCTGAAAAACCGACTGGTTGATGTTCTGGAAACAAGCTGGTTACTGTTCTGGAAACTGGCTAGTTACTGTTCTGGAAACTGGCTGGTTACTGTTCTGGAAACTGGCTGGTTACGGTTCTGGAAACTGGCTGTTTACTGTTCTGATTGCAATGTCAAAGTACTGTCCGATTGCTGTCTGATTTTCACGTCTCCGCTGATCAGGAAGCTGATTGATTCTGATTAATTGCTGACTGAGAATCCCAAGTAACTCGAACAGTTGAATGCTGAACCGTAGATGACTGACACTGAACTGACTTCTCGATTGTCGGATGCTTATCTGCTTGAAGAAGCTTAATTGAATGTGGTCCGTGCATAGTTTGGGTGAGAGTGGTTACATTGAGCTGCCAATTTATTGGTTCGCATGGCATAGTGCGAACGAGATGGGCTGCACTGTTTTGATGAGTGCTCGCAGGCTCAGGTATTTGCTAAATTGCAGTGAACTTGATTCAGGTACCACGGAGCTCATACGAGTTTTGCCCTAGCCTACTCTACAGTCTCAAGTGAGGAGCTGGCACTGTGTAATTTGTCATCATGCCCATAGAAGTAGACCACGTACTCAATGTACACTTCACCTTTCACCATCTAGACAGCGTACTCGCATTGAACTTTTCTATGAAGTTTCATGTCTTGGTATGCTTTTTCTTCCCATCCTTCCTCTTTGTCTCTGTCAGACCTGGACTTCACTACCAAGACTTTATCGCCCCTCATAGGGTCCTCGAAGAGAGATCAAGTTTGACACTAACCAATGGAGGGACCGGTTATAAATATATATATATATATATATATTTTTTTTTTCTCCTCTTTTTTTTTTTTTTTTGATTGGTCTGCTGCTCTCACCCTTTTCACTACCATCAGTCGTTGACTCAGTCTGTGAGCATACTGTTTTAGTTACCACAACAACTGGCATGGAATCAACCCTCCTACAGGCCATAGTAAAGGCCTTCACCAGCAAGCTGCTTTTGGATAGCTCAGGTCATAGTGGACCCATCTCTGAGCGGATGATGATTAGCACGAGGACTGAGCTCTTTTCCGAGCCCTGATGATAGTTGGTTTGAAAGGTTACTCACTGATTGCCCTTAGCATTGGCTAAGTAATGATCTGTCCTTGAGTATCATTCAGGCTAAGTCCCAAGTGGCAGGAGTGCACGAACCACGCCGAGCTTTACACCACTCTAGTTACAGTATATTCCCGGATAGGAGGGTACTCTTGGGGGTTCTGTTAGGACTGATGTCTGGGCCCCTTACCAATCAATCACACTGGGTACCCCAGCCTCATTTGTACGATTCAAATTGCACTGTTCATTTAGCACGGCTCGTCATAGGTTCATTGAAAAATCAGGGCACTTGTTCTTGACTACTCTCATAAGTTATGAGCATAAAGGCATGCGTGTTTTAGTTATGGCACTTCTGTCTGTGAGACCAGGCCTGTGCTCTCACACGAGAAGAGGACCCAAAACATAGAATTACTGAGAGTAGCCCTGTAGTAGCACAGTCTACCTATGAGAAGTTATACCCCGCTCACTCAACCCGAGCATTTCCGGTTCTCCCACAGCAGGATACTCAGAGCGGTTCTTGACGATGCATGCTTCCGACTATACGTTCTCACGACTCACATATAACACCTGTCTCTTATACACATCTAGATGTGTATAAGAGACAGCCCACAGCAGGATACTCAGAGCGGTTCTTGACGATGCATGCTTCCGACTATACGTTCTCACGACTCACATATAACACAGTCTCATCATACATCATCCCTTAAAACAGGAAATAACCCCTTAATCACTATCGAGTAGGAGTTTTGCAAGGAGATAAGAAATTCGCCTTAACACTACCTTCCTTTTTCCCATCTGTCGGGCAGAGTGTGGATCGAGTACGCATCAATCCATTGGACCCTCAACCATTCTAGATCAAAGCGCCAGTACTAAGTTTACACCCTCGCTGTGATCGATCGTACAGCTCTAATTACAACACAACAAGGCTAAACTCGTCACCGCTTCCCACTTATGAATGAATACAAGGTCATCATCAAAACTTCAATCAATCTTAACAGTTTTCCCAGCCTAGGCCCATCACTCTTGGCTGTGAGGGCCTAGCAGGGAAAGGAAATAGAAAGAGCAAAAGGAAGAAAATTTAGACAGTTTACAAGAATAGTGACTTTAAGTTCCACAACAACGCCGATCATTAATCCCTATACTCTCCCATCGAACACCATCCTACGCCATGATAACTCATACTCTTAAACTCTCTTGTTACTTAAGGCTCGATAAGTGATTACAACACGCACGGGCAAGCAGCATGATTCGTTGAGTTCAATGACGAAAATAACAGCGCATGCAGAAGTGACAATTTTTATTAATCAACCTTAGAGATTGCTCAGCCTCGTCCTACACAGCCTCGTAACCTCACCCTTGCTATGCACCGCAGAGCTAAAACTTACTTTTTAGTCCCTCGTTTAGACCAGCACTTCGCTTACTCTGTCGCACTTCTCATGCAAACTTGAACAGCGTCATGCTGTCTCTGCACCATCAGGCTTGGCTTACCCTGTGGGGGGGGCGTTGTCGTTGCTTGTCTCTAACACAGTCACATGCACTCCCCATCTTCACCACGCCATATCAATCAAGACCGCTCTTGTGTTACTACATCAAGAGCGGGTAAAGTTGTTATTACACACTCTCACCAGTGACGTCAACAAAAACGTTTACTCCCTCCTTACCAAGAAAGCCCAACCGTCACGCCCTTTCATTACACATTCAGGGCGAGTAGATATCACCACCCTACCGCTTACGGGGTTACGTTCCGTTAGCAAGGCAAGTGAATTTTCCTTGGGCAGACGATACTGATCGAAATCAAGGTACAGTTCACTTCACTCATCTTACTTCCGCACGCGATCCACCATAAAGTTGGTTCCCTGCCAGCAATGCAAAAGTGCMTTCTCACGAAGTTCGAGTTTAACATACTCATACTTTGGAGAGACTTGTGAAAGTCAAAGGCACTCTTCACGTTGAGTGTCCATCCATACTCAMTTCTCTCGTGAGCTTGCACCGTAACTACTTGGCGAGTGAGCGAGAAAGCGCTCCGAGACAAGTCTCTGGCGGGACACGCAAGAAGATACCAAGACTGGTCACTCTGACAAAATGCACAAGAAGACTTGCCGTGGTTGGTCACTCTGACGAAAATGCGCAAGAGGACTTGCCGCGGCTTATCAGATACTGGGTGCCCTGAACGAGCGTGGAAGCAGCGATTGACGTTTTTCGTATCCAGCAAAATCGCCCTCTGCTCCTCTATACCTCTACACAACCTCTTTCCTTCGTTGGCCTCCTCCTCGCTCCTCCCCGGTTGCCACGTGTATTCCGTGAGTCACGTTTTGATCACTCACACTCTAGAGTTCGAGCATCGTTCGCATCATCGCTCACGTGCTGCGCTGACACTTTTCCTTCATGCGTGAGCATGCCACGTGTAGGCTGAGTACACAGGTCCTAACTTCATGCTCCGTCCCGCTCTCTAAGAACCCACTTGTTTATCCACCTCTCCGACTAGTGCAGTAGACTCTCACCACATACTCGTGTCTGCCAGCAGTTTGACATCAACCACATTGCACTCTCTTTCTCCCCCTTTCTCTTCGTGGCGATCAGCAAACGCGCACGCCATACGTAAGCATGGCAGCAACTTTCTTCACCTGTCCCCGCATTCCGTTCCCGCCTTTTTTTTTCCCTCTCTCTCATTGACCTTCTTGACGCGCACGTGCAGGACGAGCATCTCCGCATGTGCCAGCCCCACGACACTTGCCTCTCCGTTTTCGAGTTCAGCTTGCCCCCCGTTGACCTCAGAGCGCCGGATTTTCACACTCGTCCTTTCCCTCTGCCGCGTTCCTCTCCCGTCCCGCAGCATCTGGGCGCCAGTTGCCGAGAGCTGGCCTCGGGTCCCTGCTCCACTGGCTTCACTGCTCGGTGATGCCTCTCGATCTCGCCTGGTCTATTCTAGGACCTCAGATCCGTCTTGCGATCTGCATCACTCATCTCGCTTTCTCCTCCTGAGTCCCTGTCCTGGTGGATCTGTTCCAGGTCTGCCGTGTCCATCGAGGTCTCAGTCTCGTGATAGGCCACCGTTATCCATAGCCTTGTCGTCACTCCGTCCCGTCTGCAAGATCTCTCAGCCCGGTCTCTCGCCTCCGAAATCGCGTCCTGTAACTTCGAGTTAGTCCGCATTTCCCCTTCTCTTGCTCCCTCCACGTTGATCTTCAGTACCAGCTCATCTCCACCGTCATAGTTGAGTATGACAGTGATCCAGGGTCCTTCCCCGGACACGGGCTTCCAACGGGCCTGGTGATACCAGTACCCAGGGCTATACCCGTGCAACGCCATGGCTTTCGCTCAGAATAGACAGTCCTGTCTCCAGGAACAGACACTCGGTTCGCACAGGCACCCACTACCCCTGATTTATTGGTCTCAAGCTAGCTGCGCCAGTACACGAGGTAGCCAGCTGATGCACTTTAACTGGCTGCCAGATATCCAGCACTAGCGCTCCGGAGCGGGTGATGGCTAACCAGGCTCAGATCCTTCAGGAACAGAGGACCTCAGCGAGCCACCACCGCCCTACTCGCAACACGACAGCCTCACTCGCTTGCCGGAAGACCCAAGGGCTCCCTCTTTTATAAAACTTAGAAAAGCTGCGATCCCGGCGTGTTGAAGAAAACTCAAATAATAATTTTAAATGTTCTTTTTGAAGGGTCAGCATTCGTAACTCAACGGTCGTAGTACAGACTCCGCAACGCTACTACTGACGAACGGCGACTGAGACGGTCCCATAACGGGATACCGACCACCTGTTTCCTTCCTATTAAAAACACCAGAATGATACCCCTAATGGGTACCCACGTCCGATGGCAAGGAGGGGGTTTATGACCCTCTATAGGGGGTGATATTCCTCCTACCAATGCGGCCGCGGTTCGCCCTCCTTTTGGGGTCCAACTGCGCGGCACGGTCGGCGCTCTTTCCCAGATGATACAAGAGGGCCAACTTGGATCGCAACTCCAAATTTGGACCGTTGGCCTTCCCGCAAAACGACAAAAGGAAAAAGAAGGGCCACGTCTGAAAACCGGTAAAGTAATAATGATAATAATAATAAATAATAATAATTACGAAAAAAAAGAACGGTGCTTCAAGTCTCCTTCGTGCCACCGCTTCGCCTGGATAGCGGTGCAAGTCCATGCACAAGCCCAAAACCCAATTTTTATCCTTACCCCTTTTCTTTCCTTTTCACACTTCCATTTTTAAGCCCACTGTATCTGCCCTACAGTACAGCTACTGGGGGTCCTACCACGTGGAGCCTAGACGCGCAGGCTCGATACAGATGGCATTCGAAGGGTTGGGGCCTGCTTAGGCCACAACATCACCGCCCAAACTCGACACCCGAACCGTTAGCCCCCCTATAAATAGAGAAGAACCGCRTCAAGATATCAGCTGATAAAGATATAATAATGATAATAAATATAATAAATAACAACTCTGAGYGAGACGTAACGACGAACAACTATAGAACGTCGATTTTTCTCGATTAGCTGCCATCAGTTCACATAGACCAGGTTCTCAACTGTCATTTATTTTCCTTTTTGCATTCYCGCTTTTACTTTTATTTTYCTAGCCTTGTTTCTCTACGACAGTGACCACTGGTCTATGTACCTAACCCATAACTCAGTAGAGGGRCGATTGRCGCGCAGTTGAAAAGACTGAGCCAGCCCTCTCACCCCCGCGTCCCAGGGCGAACCCGGCGGCTACCACGGCCACAGGCCGGTTGTGCTCTGCTGTACWGCAGGGTGCCGAGTCTGCGTGGACCAATGGAAGTCCTGTGGCGCACCCCACCCCTTTTGCTGAGGGCTACACCACCGGGGCCTGTCCACGCCGAGAGACAACCCAGGCACCAGAGCAGGAAACTGGTACTATGCAGAGACCTGGTACACAGGAGGGCCGGGACACCGTGCCCTCCGACATAATACCAAACCCCCACCCAGCGTCCCCGCTGGGTCGGAAYGAGAAGTTTCAATATAAAAACAGTGCAACCCAATATGCTCTCATTCATTTCCTTTGTGGCTTGAGGCGATTTCCAYACTACCGTTTCTTTTGCGCTAGCTAATTCTTCACATTTCTCATAGCGTTCGTACTTCCCTGAGCACACCTTCTTTCTTTGCGCTCGTCTTCCTTTTCTACGTTCACCTCCTCCTCAAGTGTTCATCCTCACTCTCTGCGCTAACTATCTTCCTCTGCGCTAGGTTTCTTTCTCTGCGCTAGCTATCTCTCTTTTGCTCTAGGTTCCTTTTTCTGAGCTAACCATCTCTCTTTGCGCTAGGTTTCACGTGGGATGTTGTGGTCCTCCTCAGCTAAGCGCAGTTATTTTYCCTATTTTACCCAGTTTTCTTCTACTTCTACTTTACGGATCCATCTCTCCCATCATAATCTTTGCTCGCACAGCCTTCTCAGTCATAGCCTTTGGTGCTAGACCCGCCCCCCTCCTTCACGTGCACCATGCCTGAGGCACGCCGCGGTCAAGGTAGAGGAAGGGGAGGTAGAACAGGAAAGGCCAAAGAGGAGTCACCGGTAAGGACACGGCGCTCCTATAGTTCAGAGGAGGAGGAGGAGGAGGAAGAACCAAGAGGCTTCGTGCATCCAAGGTCCTATCCACGTTATCCATCATTAGGGTGGTACGAGAAGACTCCATCCCCTGACAGGATGGAATACCTTCATAAGAAATTTGATGCGCGCTATAGTACCCCCAGTGCTTCTTCTCCCGCTTACATCCCTAGGGCTCCTTCTACTCCAGCCGTAAGCAAGGCCACAGTGCCGGCCCCGCCTCCTTCTGTCTCATCCGTCGTCTCTTCACTCCATCATCCCAATCACTGCATTCTCTTCAGCATTTTCTTTCTTCTCTTTCTTTTCCAGTTTGAACTCATGGCTGTCTTTTATGTCCTATATAAGAGGTACCTTGGGGTACAAGTATCCCTCACCAACTGCCCAGATATCCAATGCGACGTCCTACAGCAGAAAGTGGTAGCACGTGTATCAAGATGGGGACCGGCCCCCCACCTTTAGCTGTTTGGTAAGGCTTTGGTTCTTAATGTGGCTCTTTTTTCTCTTCTGTGGTATGTCGGTAAAGTAAAACGGTTCAGCAAGAAGCTCCTCAAGGTCACAAGGAGAGTCTCGGCCAGATTCATTTGTGATTTTTTTTTTTTTTTTTTTTTTTTTTTTTTTGTTTTTGTTGAAATAATGGAAATTACAGTGGCGCCAGACAAATTTTCCCTTGTTTTTTTTCCCCCTGTCCGGGCGATTCGATCTCAGGTCTGTATTTCAACAGCTCATGGGCGCTACGCCTTTTCTATGTGGGGTCCTCTCTGATCGTCCATCATCAGTGTTTAAGCTTCTCACGGTGCCAAGAGTCACCACCTTGTGCTCTTCAGCCGCCAGGCAGGTACCGGCCCCCATTTTCACAGTTCAGGCGCGGTTGAACATGACCCGACTCTCTCGGGACCTCCCGTATAGTCATCGACCCGACCACCTTGAAATCTGGCGTGCAGACGGCTTCCTGGATGGGAGGTGCGGACGATGGGCGAACGAATAAATATTCTGCCCGGATGAATGTGCTATGCTATGCTATGCTATCTGGATCAATAGATATGCTATTCGTAATAATTGCGGTGCAGTGTCTGTGTATGTTGTTTTTTGTTACGCGGCGGGCTATGCGCACCTTTTTGTAATCGCCACGTAGCTCTATATCTGCGTGAAGCTTACAGCTCGTCAGTGGACTATTCAGTCAAGAGACAAGGCAGGATGAGTTATCTGTTCACGTCTTTGACAACGAAGCAAGAGTTGGATATGGCGATACGCGACACGGTGGACAAAGTTGTCGTTTTGCGCTTCGGGCGGGCATCGGATGCCGTCTGCATGCAGCTGGATGATATCGTACGGTACTCGATCTTTGTGGTCCTCCATTCAATCCACATCACTAGTCAAGAAATCCTCGCTGCGATCATCACGTGCCTACGTTCATGATCAGTGCGCTGCTACGGCGAGCCTTCGTCATTCTCGCCACTCGTCCCTCATTTTAATCGGTCAATGATTGCATACATTAATCAATCGGTCGGCGAATGATTGGATGCATTAATCAATCAATCGGGGAATGTGGCATGCACTTATCAATCAATCGGCCAATGATTGCACACATTAATCAATCAACCCACTAGTCAATCAATACATAGACCAATGTTCAAACAATGTCCCTGCCAAATGCTCCTCCTCACTCACTAGTTAATCAATTCATCAGCCAGCTCATCAATCAGGGAATGAATCAAACAAGCCATTACTTTATTAATCAGAGAATCAATCCATCAATCAGTCAATCGATCAGCAAATCGATCCCTCGACCATCGTGTCAATCTGCGAATCAATCAATCGGCCAGGCAACTGATAAGTCGGCCAATGAACGGATGAATGAATAACTGGATGAATCAACAAATAAACGAATGAACGAATGAATGAGTGAACGATTGACGGAATATGATTGAATGAATGAATTAATTAATTAACCAATGAACCAAGCATCCAATTAAGTTGACCAGCCAACTATTTGATATTCATGAAGCAATTGTTAGATCGATCAATCGATGAGCTACCTGAACAATCCGTCAAGGTGTCCTTGATGAATGAATTGTCTCTTTTCCTCTATTCCTGCCCCGTCTCATATTTTTTGCTCTTATAGCTGGGAGGGAAGCCTCTCTCTCGCTTCAGCGTTACTATCTTGTAGGTCATCACGCACGGCTTTTTTGACTGCTCGAGCTCCAAGCCGTACGTGCGCTGTCGATTTCTTTGTCTGCCTGTCTATCTGTCTGGCTGCC
>BFEA01000908.1:277454-290614 GCA_003427395.1 Chara braunii | reverse complement strand
AAAAAAAAAAAAAAAAAAAAAAAAAAAAAAAAAAAAAAAAAAACAATCTATACTTTTCGCCTCTCTCTCTTCCTCTCAATGGCTACGTATACTTTTTCCGCATCTCTCTCTTCCTCTCACTACTCTATGTTTATTATCAGGGAACACCAACCAACCCGGATCTCTTCCCAGCCCACGTGGTAGGTGTGCACCACAGTGGTGATACGAGAGCAAACCTGTTCCTCATCACGGTGATGTGGGGTTCCTGTGCTCCAGTTGTTCTGTTAAGAGTTCACAAGGGACTCTGGGCCTGGTTCGCAGCACGTGCTGCTCCCCACCAATAGATAGGAGCTATGTTCCCCCCCAGATTCAGGTGCTTGACCTCGCCGGGGTAACAGCGAGGGGCAACCATTTATTTGCATGCGTTTGTTGTTTTTAACTTTTTTTCTAATTCTTTTCGCTAGCACTTCTTTTGTTTTTCGTTTTTTCCTCATATATATGTATATAAAATTATAAATATATTTCCTTTTATTTTCTTCAAAAACTAAGCTATACTCTTTTCTCAATTTCACCTTCCTCTACCTACCTACCACTACTCCTAAGCCTACATAGGGGACCCCTGCAAGCATAGCTACCTCTCACTATGCATGTTGCCCCCCGCCCTACTAGGCGCTGGTCCCGGAATAGGGTGGGGCCGCAAAGTCTGAGCCTGTTGCCAGTAGCTGTGCCTGCCATCTACTCCCCCCCCCCCCCTTCTAGTAACAGCAGTGTCTATGGCCAGCATTCTCCCACACACCACACACAATCCACACACACACATGCACATTCACCCGTGATGGCCGAGCACCCTACTGATACAGAATCGGGGGAGCAAGCCAACTGTCTCAGTTAGTTGGCACCAAGAGTGCTGCAGGTGGTCAGTGGGGATTGAAGTTGGTTAGATACGCATTCAGCATTTGCTCAAACATTTTTCTCTAACACTGTGGTACCTACCCTTTTCTTTGTTTCTTTCTCTCTCTTTTTTTTCGTTTTTTTCCCCCAAAAGATTTATTCCATTCATTGCAAAATAAATTTTGAGGCCGGAGTCCTCACAGTCTACCTGGAGTGTAACCATCTGGGAGTGTGTTACCCAGTTTTGCTTACAGGGATTGAACCCTGCCAGGGGACCAACCCCCTGATAACCAGAAATGCATAAGCAGGAAAAACATGAGAACAGAGAGGCCCCAGTAAGCAAGTTACAGCTGCCACAACACCCGGCACTTGGGAACAGAAGTAAAGTAGATTGGGCTAACTTCGGCAGGGGTGAGGGGTGGCACATCCTTCCCGCCGGAAGTAATAGATGCCATCCCTTGGGCTTTCCTACCGTAAAGGAAAAGAGCGTGTGCGAGTTCTATATGCAATTCTTTTGACTTGCCGGTGGAATAGGAACCGGACTGATGCTCCCCAGAATGGAAAAGTAGCCAGAACCACAAGGTTCTTTTTTTTTTTTTTTTTTTTTTTTTTTTTAAATGAGAAAAGACAAGCCACAGTTCCTGATCAGAGGACTGAGCTGCCCCTAACACAGGGCAGTGGAACTAATGTTCCAAACCATATCCTTGGCACTCCCTCCGAACCCCCCAAACCACCATCTTTTTTTGTTTTTGATGCTCATGGAGTCTCTCCCCTCTCATTTTTAATCTGAATATTTCTCCTGGCACATCCCCCCCGCTCCCTCTAATCTGAGCACTCAGGCTTGTACATTCAAGACATCCACCTTCTAGCCTGCAAATCTACGGACTTTGGTTACAGGTTCCAGGGCTGGGCGGGCAGGCAGACCCAGCCCTAGCTGAAGCACTGTTGTACGAGACTCCTCGCACGAGGTACTTCTGACGCTAGTGTGTGATTCCTACGGGCCCCATGAGCACCTTGTCATGCCCCCCATCCAGGGGTCTGTACCTAGAGCATCCCTGCTTGCGGTACGATAGGCACTATCTAATGGCCTAGGCCAAGGTCTACCCTACGAGGGCTCCTGCCCCCAAGTACTTACCCTCCATCTGGGACACCTATGTTCTGCGTTCATGGGCATTGATACTTGCAATCCAGGGTCCAAAATGAGAAATTCGAAAAAGTGGGATCTTGCCTGTGTCTCGGAATTTTTGTCAAAGGCAATCAAAATATAAAATGAGCAAAGTTGGGTGACATGAAATTTTTTGCAGCCCCGCTGCACCCTCCCCTGCCTTGCACCACCAGATAGGCCGAACTTGATTGTGGCCTCCATGTGTGGCAGCTTTGCTGGGTGTGCAGCGAACTGGTCATTCTAACCACCGCCCCCTTCTTTTATGACCGTCCCCTCTGCCTAGGGCAGTTTCTGTGGATGGAAGAACAAGCTGTGGCTCCCAAATTGGTGATCGAATGGAACCCCGAAGAATCATAGGCCGTGCAGTAAACAGGTGGTTGCAAAAATGGAATGGTTTGCTTAAGCCACCAGTACTTCCTAAAGTTGTGCCCGTTAACAAGCCACAATTTTAGGAACGTATGGGCCACCACAGAAGCACCCAAATTCATCCGATTAGAAACGTTTCTACTCTATTTTTTCCTCGGCCGATAGCTGGTCCAAGTACTGGTGGTTTAAACCACCACTACCTCCGAGCCTCATTTTGCGGAGGTGGAAAAGAACCGTGCGCCAAGCTTTGGCGAAGCACCAGCGATGGCGTTGCCAGCCATTTTAGTCGGGTAGCACTGTTCACCCGAAGAATGCGGTGTATGGTATTTTGGTGTTTTGCCTTTGCCTGTGAAAGGTAGTGATGGTTTAAACCACCACTTTGCACCCCAGGCGGAAACATAACAGTGAGAGAATCTATTTGCTAAAGCTTCGGGGTTCGGGCCTACCAGATTGAAAGGGCTGGCAAAGCCAGCCAAAATTGGTGGTTTAGTGGCAAAAGCTCAGCATGTTCGGATGCAACTCCTACCAGGGGCACGGTCCCGCTACCATTCCCTGAACAAAACACAACCTAATCATGAATGTCTACAAGATATCTGTCTGGTCAGATGCAGTCATGTTGAGGGTGCGTTGTGTTCGGGGCGGGATGGTAGCAAGCGGATAAGTTCAGGTGTGGCACATGGTTGTCAGCTGTCCAGATGACAGATCTGCTCTGTTGCAAAGAAGAAATGGATGTGCCCAGGTGCTCTCTATGCAATAAAACCTTTTCTTACGTTGAGGAGGCTGTGAAAATTTTGGATATACTACATGCGTAGTATGAGGATTACAACACCGTTATTTTTTTGTTGATATGTCATCTTTTTTGGGGAAGGATGAATACAACACGTAACCTTTTGTGGAAGACCATAGGCAGAAGTGTGTGATTCCTGGGAAGGGGAGATTCTAAAGATGATCTTAGGCCACCAGTGCAGACGAGCCTAAGTTGACAAAGCTACCTTCCAAGGCTCGCGAGCATCTAACTGTTTCTTTTTTTCCGTAGTGGCCTTCAGTGTTCACTACTGGCCCAGGCCTGAAGCGTCATGGCCTTGCCGCGTAAACTGGTACGAGCCCGAGCTAACTTTGGGCGAACCGCTGTTTTAATTCTTGGAATTGTTCATGCTCAGGCGCTGTGCCTGCACCCGATTGTCCCACTCCCCGTCCTTAGCCTCCGAAAATTGTCTCACCCTGCCTTCGAAGTACTCTTTCGGGAATCTACGCCTTTGAAGCTCTGTTTGTAGGGCCAGTAGCATTAGTGCAATAACCCATGAAGTATGCCTCGTGGAATGTCTAAGGGCCTCGCCAGGCCACCACTCAGACTCAGGCCACAGAAAAGACCCTAAATAAATTCAGGGCCTGAGCGGGCGACAGTTGACCAAAGTCAACTGCCTGACGCCCAACAAAGTCAAAGTGGACCCAGCCCAGGCCGCCAGTCAGACACTCGCACTTGTTTGTATGCAGGTACCCAGACAGCATCAGGACCAAGGGGAAGTCTGCAGCTGTATACAATCCAGGCCCTCGGCTGTGAGTCAATCTGTACAACTGTGGGAAGGAGTCCTGAGGCCAGACTGCCTCGTCAAACACTACATAAGGCTTGGTCTCCAGGAGAATCTGCAGGCTTCATCACATACTTACCCCCCGGGGAGAGCGGACCTCCGCGCCCATACTTCATTTCCTGGTAATGAACCAGCAGATGAAGTGGGTGTAGAGATAAAACTCTTACCCGAAGAGGAGAACCTTAGAGACTCGCAGGGTAACCTATGCCCTTGATCAAAGCTGCGAACAGCAAGGTCAGGAGGAGGTAACCTCAAAAGTGCCAGCTGGTCTCGATTGCATCAAGAAACCACGGTAAGACCTGGTCCTTGACTGTCGCGCAATCGACCACTTCTGAAAAGTTGAGGTTCCGTAGGCGACGCCCTATTGTTGCAGTCCGATCTCCTATACTCATGACCAGCACTATAAACAGTGATGTCAGGAGAAGGAGAACTCAGAGTGTCAGCTGGTCTCGATTGCGTCAAATGACCACAGTAAAACTTGGCACCCGACTATAGTGCAATCGACCATGCTGAAAAGCTGAGCTACCTAGACGTTGAGCTATAGTCATCGGTCCGGGTATTTACCTCTAGTAGATATGGAACCAAGTGCAGTCAGTCAGTAGAGCGGTATAGGGCAGCCCATAGCTCTCAATTACAATTACCATTCTAAACTGAAGGACTGCAATAAGAGATTGCAAGTAAACAAGTAACCTCAACATGGCGGAGCATAAGACCTAAACACCCAGGCTGTCAGTGACAGTCATGCTAGGACTCAACTTGTGTAACAGACAAGGCGTCAGGGGCAGAATGCAGAAAGCCTGGAGCAATGGCTCACACCACTCAGCGTCAAGACGAGGGAAACTTGCCAAATCAGCAACTAACACTGGTCAGGACGTTGAGTACGACCAGAATTTGCATCAACAAGTTCTGACAGCGCAACACAAATACGCTTGTCCAGGGAAGTAGGAAACATCTCCTCAGAGAAGTTCAGTCACAAGTAAAAGGGGCTGCGACCCTTACTTGTGCCATCCTAGATCTGCTACAAATCAGTGTCCTCAACGTGAAGGACCCTGATGCCGCAACTCCTAAATGAACCAGCTAGAGAGGTTGAAGATTCAACTTCATCAGACGATGAATCAACACAGCTGCAGGTGGAGGGAGTTGCAGACTCCACCTCTCTCCTCTCTAGTTCGAGCCTGAAGGCCTGCGATGCATATGGGGACAATCCTTCAAATAGTGGTCCCCCTCGCATCTCAGGCAGACGCCGTTGTCCTTTCTCTTCCTCCAGACCCCCTCCTGGATCCTAAGTGCATGCCAGGGGAAGGTGGAAGGGTCAAGGGGGTCAGCTGGCCAACGGACGTCTCTTGGTAGAGGTACTCTCTGGGCTCCAGGGGAAGAGGCATGTCCCCTACCTTTCCCCTGAACCCACTCAGGTAGGTTCTCTGGGTAGTGACCCAATCTGCAACATCCACCTTTGGGTCCTCACCTGAGAACATGGGTGGAGGTGTCAGCTTGGGCCTCTTAAAGTCAAATTGTGGTGAGGGTTGTGAAGCTGCTGTTGACTTGAGGGTCGAGGATGGAGATGAGGGTCTGGATTGTGGGAGTTTCTGAGAGCCTGCTTGAGAAGGCCCAGGAGAGGGAAGAGCTGTCTGTGCAGGTGGGATCTGCAGATGGACGAAGAGACGGTCCAGTTTGGAGGAAATATCTCTCAGTTGCTTAGTATGCTCAGCCATGCTGTCCTCCAAACTGGTGATCCTGGCGTCCCAGTTAGTAAAATAGGACTGGTGAATTTCGTCCTGCAGAAAGACGAATTCAGCTATGTCCTTATTGTACTGACTGGAGCTGCCACTCGTTTTGACCTTCTCCACGCCAGCTGTCAGTTCCCTCCTTCTCGTTTCTTTTCTTGCAGACGCCTCCTTCCTCTTCAACTCAGCCTTTAGAGACTCAACTGCCTTGGCCTGTTGGCGGAGTACCTCCTCCTGGGCCCGCAGTTCAGCCTCTAGAGGGTTAAGCAGAACAGGTGGCTTGGGCGGTATCTGAGGCTTCACCTCAGAAGTCTAAGCCTTCTGAGACACTTCACCCTTCTCAGAATCGGCCATTTTGGTCACCCCCAATTCATATAAATAGAAATAAACAATTAATCAGAGACAAAGCAGGAAGTAACAGAAATTGAGATTTCTCTTCAGTACTCACTCAATTGTTGTCACCTGCCTGGAGAAAAGAGGTTGGTTAGTTTGAGCAAGTGAGTGCTCAGCTTCTGCAGACCACTTGAGGGTCAGGGTCAGTTAAAAATAGACTCAACAAAAATCAGTTTCACGATTTTCCAATCCCTGCCCTGACACCACAATTGCATGCAATAAATGCAAATCCTGCTTTCCAATCCCTGCCCTAACTGAGTAGTGTTGATTAGTAGTTAGACAGAGTGACTAATTGGGGTTTGAGAGGTGTCCACTGATGACCAAGATGCAGCGATTTACAGGTTACCCTATTTTTAAACCTACCCTGCAGACTTCACCACTGTATGACCCTGTATGCCATACCCTGGCAAATTACAGTTTTCACTGTAACTGACTCAGAACATCAAATCTGGATGTGCGATTTCAGACACAGACTGAGTACTGAATTGCGATTTACCGGGGACTGACAAAATTTAATTCTGACGGACAGAATCAAAGTTATGACTGACCCTAGTCTAGCCAAGCTTCAGCTACGTCAACGCAAAATTCAAATTCGCATGATCACTAAAAACAGGACCCCGAATTCACCAATTCACTACACAGTATAAATCGCAATACTGTAAACCAGTCACAAATCAAATATGAGTCAGAAAGAAGGTCAGACAGGGTTAGTAGAAGTCAAAGAAGATAGGTTGGGGAAGTTGGATATGGTTGTCCCACAGTTTGAATTTCGATTTTCAACTGTAACCTGACAGATAGACCAAATTTTGCTATTCTAAAAATAGTCCCAGAATCGCCACACAGGATGGAGTAAGGAACACACTTACTTCAGGGTCAACTCTGAAGAAGATGCATGAAACGCTGGCTATGGCTGACTGGTCAACTCCTTCTCATCAGTTTCATCTCCTAACAATATACAGTGTTCCCATGAACCAAATTGCTTGAAACTTGGTGATCCAGTGGATTACCCTGAGGCGCTTCACCCCCAATTGACAGATTCAAAGAATTCGAACTCCCAGGTGCCAATAACTGACAAAGTCAGTGCAGCGCTACATCACCCTGTACTGCGCTGCTTGGAAATTGGGGATCTTGACCCAATTACACAATCGCAACCTCCTGGGATCACTTCCCTGCCAATCGCCAGCCTGCAGATGAATCGCCAGGCTAAAAATAGCCTCCCAGAGACTTTCAGGCCTATGCGCACCAATCGCCAACCACTCCTGCACAACCGTAGTCAGGAGTGAGTCACCCTTTGTCCAATTCTTCTCGCCACACACTCACAGCCACCACCCTTACTGACAACAACCCTGAAGATGATGAATCACCATGAGACTCAACTCAAGTATCTCGCCAGATGATGATGGGTGAGAGTCTGGATCCAATCGCTGCGATACCAACTGTTATGATTCTGGTTGTTTGTTGTCTGAAGACCAATACTCACTCACATAGACTCCCAGGTATGCCCATACATACACAAAAGGAAGGGGAGAGGATAGGAGTATCACACCGCACAGGGAGAGATAAACACAACGGAAGACTTGACCATGCGACATGACAGGGTACACTGAAAGTGCAATTCACTCCACTCAGTCCTCACAACCAGTCATAAAGAAAAGTCGAGCAGATCACATCCAGGAAACAATGAAACGATGATAGTCCAAACCCAGTTACACACTGTTTATTAAACTCAGAGTCTCGAATTGTCAGGATAACTTCAAAACTATAGTGCGCTGCTCAAAATTGAGCAGCGCTTCACTCCCCAACCCTGAGTAATCACCCGTAACACCCCTGAGTCCCTGAAACATCAAGCGCCACCCTGATACAGGCTCCAAGGGGAAGCGCCACCCTGAAACAGGCCTCTGAGGCCAAGTGCCACTCAGAGGATGAAGAAGAAGACCAGCGCCATAGTATTTGATGCTGACGAAGTGTCGGAAGACTTCCCGGGTGGAAGTCTGCAGCAGCGCCACCAACCCCTGACAAGATGACCTCCGAGGAAGAAGCTGCAGCTATGGCTGCAGCGCCACCACCCTGGAACCCCACTCCGGAGGAGGGTCCAACAGGGCACCAACTTCCCTCGCCTCCAGCAGACCTCGATAGCCCAGACCTCTGTCAGCTCCTACGTGCTGGCAGAGTACAGCGCAGGTCCCAGCTATGGCCGGTGCTCCGAAGGTCTGGCTATGCCTGTCTCCTTCCACGCCGAGCCGTCACCACATCCGGTTCATGTGTAGCGCAGCAGCGATGTACTCGGTACCAACTGCCAAAAGCCCTGAACTGATGTGCCCATCCTATCTATAGTCTAAACTAGCCTAGACTCGACCTAAACCGGACTGACTGACCGACCGGTACCGATTCTGTTTCGGCCTCTAGGGCCTATAGGCTATAGGACCGTCTATCAGCTTAGGCCTGTAGGGCCTGGCTGTCCTAGGGGTAGCCCGGGTCTGCTATTTGCAGTTAGGGTAGCTGTAGGAAATTCAGTTAGTACGGGCCTGTATTTTCCCGAATTTGCAGAAATGTCCCTCACGAATTTTCCTTACAGATAGGTCTCTCGGTTAGCCCTCAGCCAAACAAAATTACGAATCTAACCTAAGACGCGACCCGACCGAGGCAAGCCCCGAGCTTCGCCCTCGGCCCAATGTACAGTCCACTGAGAATCTGCAGGCTTCATTACACGTATGCCACCTGTCTCTACTGCTGACGCGGCACTGGCCATGCTGTCTACATAAGGTGACTAATTGTGACAAGGAGGGAGATCGGGATCTGTGGATGATTGGGAAAGTGGTACTCACCTGAGGTTGACGTCGATACCGTGCACTGCTGCTTGTCTTCATTGTCTCCACGAGATGACAGTGCCACTTGGCACTTCTATGTGATCAGGACTTGTCAGACCTGTTACTGGGTATTGATTGATGACGTGGAGGCGAGAGGAAGCCCGGAGAAGGAGTGGGTAATGTTTGGGCTACTCTTTTGGTGGACACTGTTTATCTCTTCCACCCTCTCTTCTGTCTATTCACCCTTCACTCTCTTCATCTATTGGTAACGAGACATTGTATCAGATATCACTTTCACGATTACTGGAGACATTGCGCAGATCTGAGCCTACCTGTACTTCGACGTCTGACGAACATCTTCCAGTCTGGGTTCATTACATTAGTCCCGCTCGGCCCTTAATCAGCGTGTGGTTCCTGATTCGATGTAGGTATCCCCAGTGATGACAGCCTTCTTTGAGCTTGGTTCCGTATACGATTCGGAATCCTGTAATCCTTTGAACACGAGCTGACCCCGCTTCAGGAGTCCCGGCCAATGTGACTGAGATGTGAGGGGACAGACCGGACCCGGAGGACACAGGCACCCGATGCCAGAGGGGTCACTGAAGGACTGAACATGCATCTTTATCGTATAAATCCTCAATATGGGCACTTGACAAACCAGGCCTCAAAGCTCTGCAGAGAGAATTGATTGCTTACCTTTGGAGGGAGAATCATAAGTGCAAAAATGTCATAAGTAGGGTGGCCTGGCAAGCGGTGATCCAGTCAAAGTTTAAGGGTGGTCTGGGCATCCTGGATCCAGCCACAAGGGTGGTCTGGGCATCCTGGATTCAGCCCTCAAACTCTATGGCTGCCTCTGGCATTGGAACAGATGACCTGTTTAGCGTTGGTGACCCCTAAAGGAACGGATTCAATGATCTGGATTGAAAATCGTTACTGATCTATTTCTAGAGGTAGGGCACAAATTGCAGGCCAGGAAGTTCATCCATCGTGTTAGGTAATAAGGACAGATACAAAAAATGACCCCTTCTGGCTCGATCTCCTCCGGACTTGGCGTAAACTACCCCTTCCTGATTAAGTCTCCCTGAAGAGGTGGGAAGAGGTCTGTCAACAACCCTTGTTTAACAATAGGTGGATCACAGACTCCAAAGGAAAGATGCTTCACTGTATTGATTCACCTTGGAGAGGGTGGGTAAGGGAAGCGTGGGATTCAGGTTTGAGCGGGGCTAGGAATTGACCGTCGAAATTGAGTGTTTTTTTGGTGATCGGTAACTTTGATTTTTTAACCAACAGCGGGGAGGAGGAAATAGGAATTCAAATTGTTGAAGTTTTGAGCGGGGTAAGGCAGAGCTGTAGGGATATTTAAGACCAGCAGATGGATGACGAACTCACCTTTCCGGAGCCAGCCCCTGAAGACACTGTACTGGCAGCAGCAGAAATGTGT
Source organism: Chara braunii (assembly GCA_003427395.1). Classification (NCBI taxonomy): domain Eukaryota; kingdom Viridiplantae; phylum Streptophyta; class Charophyceae; order Charales; family Characeae; genus Chara; species Chara braunii. The sequence continues at coordinate 280,259 of BFEA01000908.1, read as the reverse complement.
CGGGCATTTTGCCAGGACGTGGTAGGCAGGACGCTGCGTAGCGCATCACCTGAGACCTTCATGGTACTTTGATTCGATTTCACTCGGGCTCACCATGTGCCTCACAATTTTCGAACGATTTTTCTCGGAGGGGAATGAGAGTTGGCTTCATATCTGTTTTGGTCATCGTGAGTCTATTCGTGATGAATTTGTGTCCTGTCCGTGTGATGAATGAATATTCGTGCGCCGAATTCGTGTCCAGTCCGTGTGAGGAACGAGTCCATATGTGTGATGTGAATGTTCTGGATCGCGTGAGATGTTTAAAGGACTGGGTCAGTCTAGGTGGGTAAAAGTGCACTAGTATTGGGAATGACAGAAGGCAGGAAGAATCGGGGGTAACGGAGGGAGACCAGCTGACAACCAACGGATCGTTGGATCCTTGTACACGCAGAGCATGAAGCTGAACCTGTACCATACGGTTGTTCGAGCATGCTCAGGAAGAACTATGTGACTTTTTGAATGAGCAAATCGCGCTGAACTGCAGTAACCCTGTCAGAAGTAGCCTGGGGCCCAGAACTCAGCCCCAGGCAACGCAGACCTGAGTCGGTCTGTGCTGGGCTGTGTGACCAAGACACGCCCAGGCCTGAGTCTGTCGCGAATTGCTGTGTGACCGAACGCTGCACACAGGAAATTCAAAGGTCAAAGTCAACTGTAAAGTCAAAGGTACCGCACCCAGGCCCTTGGTTGGATACACTCACTTGTTGTGCGCAGGTACCCAGACAGCATCCAGGCCGGAGGGAATTCGGTTTCAGAACAATCTGGGCCCTTGTTTGCATTGAGATCTGGACAGTTGAGGGATGCAGCATCCGGGGTCCAGACCCGGCATCAACGCTACATAAGCGCTGACTTCCTGGCTTTGAAATTCATTCTGTCTTGTGTCAATGCTGACTTCACGCGTTGACGACGCGACGCTGGCTCGACGCTGCGACGCTGGTGGACGCCGGCTTTTGTGCTGGCATTTGTGAGATTGCGGCGACGCGCTGCTGGCTTGGCATGGTGGCTGGCTGGCTACTGTCTTCAAGGCATGCTGGCGTGGCAGCTGCCACGCGTTGTTGCTGACGTGGCTGCTGCCACGTGTTATATTGCTGGGACTACGTGACCGGCACTGCTGTTCTGTTTCATCGTCACTTCAGGAGGAGATCAGGACTGTGGAGAGATCGTGGATACGTACCTGTTTGTCTTCATGTCGGCATTGCTCCAGCGCTGATGAGGGACTGATTAGACGTGCCACGTGGCACATTGTAGCAGGACTTTGAATATGTGTTCAGACTATTGATTATTTGAGGTGGCGATCGAGGAAGGAGCCCGAAGCAGGAGCGGGCATTGTACATTATTCCTCTCCTTTGTCTAATCTCCCTCCTCTCTCCTTCGTCTGTGTATGATTATCTCATCTCATTCTTTCTGGACACGATTTTGATTATTGATAATCATCAGCGGCTTGATATTCTGGATTCGCATTGTTGACGAGTGTCTTCACAATATGGGTTCATTGCAGAACATACAATACAGGTATAATAACCCCTGCATTGTATTTGGGAGCATGTGGGTAACTCTATGAAGCGGTTGGGAAAAGTCTTAGGGGAACCTCAAACCTTTATTGAGACATCTGAGCTGAGAGAGTAACTTGCTTCGGAAAGGAGCCCATACTCACGCTGGGACTTCCCTGGTTGTTGTACATGACTTCAGTCGTGGCTGGATGCAGTCAGGGAAGGTCTATTGGGACTATATGCCGAAAGAGTCACGACCGGTCACTTGGCCACCGAGCTAAGTGAAAGTGAAATGTGAAAGGGAAAACAACAAGAAGGAAAAGGATAAAAAAGCACGAAGGGCAGAGTGAGAAAGCAAACCTGGTCCAAGGATATGAATGGGCCAGTGACTTCACCACCAGGAGAGGGAGCCAGAGCCATTGGCCTATGCACAATGGAAAGGTTAGCCAGGCTCGGCCTTCTTGTTAGGGAAAGAAACAAGAAAGAAAAAGCCGTCCGACTAAATAAAGAAGATAAGCAAGAGGTGGCAGGTTCCCCTGATGCTTACGAGCTGGTTGTTGTTCGGTTGTTTTTGCTTGTGGATCTATCTCCTAAACCTGGTTTTTCTCTTCTTCAGCTATCAAAGTCTGTGCGGGAGTTATCCAAATTTGCAACTATTTCCCTGGTGGATATAGAAGCAGAGGGAGTGCAGGCGTATGTGAAGTACTTCGACATCACTTTCATTCCATCAACCATCTTCTTCTTCAATGCTGAACACATGAAGATGGACTCAGGGTATCGATGGGTTGACTTACTTCTCCTGCAACTCTGAGCTCCGTCTCCTGCTCCTTTGACATCCTCATGTGTTATCCACATCTGGTCAGCCAAGCAGTTCTGTCCATTCTGCCCCTTGCACCATCTTGTAAAGGATGCTTGGCTAATCAGCGTGCTAACGCACGGATGATGGGAGATCAAATGATCTCTTTCCTGTCCTTGCTACCTGGAGGAAACTCCTGCTCTCAACACCGTGTCATTGCTGCTTATCTTCCAAAAAGTGCAGGCAGGTGCTCCTCGTTTCTGCTGATTAGGTGGTTGTGAAGCAGATTGGAAAAGCAGAACATGTGCGTATGCGTATGTCTAGGAGGTTCATGTGTCCATGTCCATGCTCTGCTGTGTTTGTGTGTGCTGCTCCCTCTGTTTGGCTGTGCGGGTTGCTGTCTGTCAATGCACATCTCTCTCTCTCTCTCTCTCTCTCTCTCTCTCTCTCTCTCTCTCTCTCTCTCTCTCTCTCTCTCTCTCT
>BFEA01000908.1:224568-244462 GCA_003427395.1 Chara braunii | reverse complement strand
CCTTCGGTCCGTCCTACGTTATCGACGTCCCGCTGCATCTACGTACCTACCCGGTCTTCCATGCATCTAAGCTGCTTCCTTTCACTCCAGCTGATGCATTCCCAGACCGACCCCCTCAATTTGGTCCATCGATCCCTAGTAAGGGATATGACGTGGAATGGGTTGAGGACGAGTGGGGCACAGGCCCCGACCGACAATATCTTGTGAGGTTCGCATTCCAGCCTCCTTCTGAGAACAGATGGTTCTACTGAAGGGAACTTCTCAAGACAGCAAAGTCAGTTGTTTTGCGATATGAAGCGGCTCAGAAGGGCAACCTTCCTCGCCGTTCACCTCGCCTGCATCCCTAGCTCGGAGGTCCTCGCTCCCGGGGAGGGTAAGCCTGCAATGACTTGCTGATTMTGACTGYCGAGATTGACTGCGAGGCTGTACACTAACCGGTAGGGTTAGATTCGTAATTTTGTTTGGCTGAGGGCTAACCGAGAGACCTGCCTGTAGGGAAATTCGTGAGGGACATATCTGCAATTCTGGGAAAATATAGGCCCAGTACTAACCCGAATTCCTACAGCTACCCTAACTGCGTATAGCAGGCCCGGGCTACCCCTAGGACAGACAGGCCCTAAGCGGCCTATGCTGATAGACGGTCCTATAGCCTATAGCCGAGTCCGGTAGAGGCCGAGAGGCCGAAACAGCAATGGTACCGGTCGGTCAGTCAGTCCGGTCTAGGTCTAGGGTAGTCTATAGGTAGGTTAGGCCCATCGGTTGAGGACTTTATGCAGTTCATTGCTCGCGAAGCAGCGTTGGAGAAGCCAAGCAAGTTGGTGGTGGTGATGGTCTGCAGGCGGCATCCTGAGACCTCGTTGTTGACAACAACCATAGCCGGCCCAGTCTGAGCCTGCCATAGCTGGGGCACCCTCAGCGCATCTACCCCTGGGGTATTTGCGTATGGCCGGGCTACATCGAGGCTCTACAGTGTGTGTTCGTGGGTGGTGGCAGCCATAGCTGCCTGTTCCTTCGTCAGAGTTGTCCATCGACACTGAAGACTTCATCGCAGGACTTGTTCTTCATCAGGGTGGTTGGCGCTGGCCTCTGGGAGGCCATTCTGATGTGGCGCTACTAACTGGGTGTAGGATAGAGAGTGGGATGTGAGTTCTGAGAGCGGCGAGATGCTGGAACAAACTCTGTTACGATAATTGTTTGAGTTGACTCATCATCAGTGTCATTTCAATTGTTATCCTCGCAAGTTCTAATTGTGATTGGTTGTTGGGAGTTTGTCAGAGAGAGAGAAACATTGTGTGTCTTCTCCCCATCTGTGCATAGCTGTATTCCGCTGCCTACTCTGATCTGTGTGTAGTGTGGACTTTGTCTCCTCTCCCCCTTCTCTTGTGCATGTATGGGCATGTATGAGACTGTCTGTGTGTGAGTGGCAGTATAAATCGTCAGACAACCAAGTCCATAAACATATTAATGAGGTGATGTACCTGCAGAATACCTATGCCAGGGCACACATGGTCCCACAAGACAAAACGGGACTGGATTAGGAGGGTGGAAGAAGCATGGATGTTTTGGAAGAGGGCCAAGTCGAGGGAGGTGGATATGGAGGGGATACAATAGTCACATATGTGGCGCCAACCGTGGAGTTGAGGGACTGGTTGATCAATGTGCAGCGAGTGGAGGAGGTGCAGCTGGCGGAGGTACGTGGTGAAGTGAGCCTCCTCCCATGGAAATCGCCAGTGGAGCTGCAGGCAGCGAAACTGGCAGAGCGGCGACGGTGGCCATGGGTGAAAGTTTATAAACCATCCACCCTAGCGGCCAAGTGGATGAGAGGGGCGGTGGAATATTTCTATGGCCCGATAGCCGAGGAACAGGCCTTCAACGAGGAAGATCGAGAGTATACACAGGGCCCATTGAAGAACCCGCTGAAGATTACAGTGGCTGTGGCCACTGGCCCATACAGTTTTGGAGAAGTTCGAGTGATTATAAGCGAGACCCCCTTTTGCGAGATTTGTTTTACACATGGCCACCTTGGATGGCATGGCGGATGCGTCACATGTGCGGAAACATTGCAAGTACTGCAAGCCAGGGAGATGAGAGTGACGATGGATCCAATACTGTAGTCTGACCCTGACGTGGAACGGAAGGCATGGCACGAGATGGAACTGCGAACAGACGGAGTGCTGATGGAGGAGGAGAAAGTGAGAGCGCATGAATTGGGGGGGACGTCAAAAGCAAGGGAGGCAGCACCGACCCACAGAAGAAGGGTGAGACGGGGAGGGGGGTTCCGACGATATGTTCCGTGGGACGGAAGGGGGGATGGCCCCAGGGCCCATGCAAATGGATGAGCCCTGCTGGCTGTTCGGGGGCGAACATAAATGAAAAGCGGAATGCCCATCGGAAGCAGAAAGGGCTCCTAAAACGGGGGAGGTGAATCAGTCGGGCGAGGGGGGTAAAGTGGAAAGGGTCGACAACCAGACGGGGAGGGGGACGGGACCGGCCGAACCTGGACTGGGAGGGAAGAATGAAACAATTGCAGAGCAACAGCCTGAGATAAGGGAGGCTGGAGAGCAAGGTGGGAGTAGTTGTCGGCAGGGGAGACATGTGGGAGGAGAGAGTCAGGCAGAGGAGGGGAAGGGTGGACGAGGGGCGGCGACCGTACAAGGAGAGGAGGGGGGAGTGGCTGACCTGCGGAGTAGTCTGGCAGTGGATGGAGGGGGAGAAGGTCCCAAGGGAAGTAGAACGGGTTGTAGGGGAAGTGTGAGGACGGACAGTTTGTCAAAGGCTCCAGACCGAGGGAGAGAGGAGGTAGAGGAAGGAAACACCAACAAGACGAAAGAGATGGACTGCATGGGAATAGACAACGGCGAAGAAGGACAAGAGGACACACAGAGACCGACCATGCAAGATATGGGGACGGGAGGCGAGCAGTGGAAAACTGGTATCGCAAAGCTCGAGCAGGTGGATGCTCAGGGGTGGCAAGTGTATGACCCGCCGATTATAATGGATCGGGACAAGCACGGGTCGTTGCCGAAAGGTGCAAGGGGAAGGAGGGAACTGATGACGGAGGGGCCGTTCAAAGGATCCTCATCCGCCGAGTGCCTCCCGGTCCCAACTTACTCATCTGCCATGGCGGAATCCTCCGGAACGCACACCCGACAACAACGCTTAAAGCAGGGGACGACATCGCACAACACACGTGAGAGGGAACGGAACCCGATGGGGGGGAAGGGCTTGGGACCGAGGTATTGGTTACGAGGCCGAAGGGATGTGTTGTCATCCCCCTCGACCTCCCTCATACCAAGAGATGCAAGTTATGGTCTGTCGGTGGTGAGGATGCCGAGAGGTCGAGAAGACGACGACAGCTCGACCTCGCCCGGAACGGATTCCTCGGAGACCGAGCATTCGGGGACACAGCGCGAGGAAGATCAAGATGAAAACGAGAGTGAGCTGGACAGTGGGAAGGACCAGGAAGAAGGACAACAATCCGACCAGAGCTCCTCTAGCGATTCGACAAAACGAGGGGGGCAGCAATCTAAGCAGCAAGAGGAGATATCAGGGGCAAAATCCATGCGAGGAGCTGAGGAAAAACACGATAGTCAACGACAGCAACGTGAGCGGCAAGAGGCAATACCGTGGGATTAATCGGCACAAGGCGCAGAGGGAGCAGAGGAGGGCCAGCACCAAGATGGACAGCAGAAGGACCTGCGAGCGAGCTGGCACGACAAGAGCGAGTGGAGACGAGACTAAAGGCCGTCTTGCGGGAGGGGGAATGCTACATCTGTCCCATCATTCTTTGGCATACAACACAAGGAATCCAAATGTTGATGGATGGGTTGACGGAGGTACCAATTTTCAGTGCCAACAAGCTCCCACAGGAGCAGTATCGGCAAAGTGCAGCGCTGGACCAGCCCGAAGTACGAAGTCATGCCACTGCCCGGGGTATCAGCGATGACGTTCATTCGGTGAACGCCGGAAGGGAAAGAGTATGCAGTCATTATTTACTTTGTGGAGGTTATTCCTAAGAAGCCGGGTCGCCGGAGATTGAGGTTCAACAATCTGCAATGGATTAACTTTGCGGAGACCTTTGGCCCCACGGTGCTCCCGCAGAACTTCCACATAGTACACACGACCTCCCTTGCCATCCTCAATAGTTTCAATGCAAGGCTACTGCGGGAGGAGCAGGTCGGCCAGGAGCAGTTCTTACAAGGAACCGGGATATGGGAACGGGGGGAGTAAGGGTGGAAGGGATACAAGGGTGGAAGGGATATGTTATCCTATAGGGTGTCATAGGAAAGTGACAACCCCCCCAGTGCAAGTAGAGGTAATTAGGGACATTAGCTTGGGGTGAGTGATATAGAAGGGGGGGGGGGCGAGTGTAGATATGACCGGTGGTAGACAGTGTAATCGGCTGCGTATGATGACATGGGATGTTAGAGGCCTGGGGGGCCGATTGTTGCTGCCCAAACGAAGAGAGCTGGCTGCAAAGGTGAAATCAGAGCGTATTGATGTGGTCTGCCTGCAGGAGACCAAGCTGTCTGAGAAAAAGACAGCTATACTGGCGCTATGGTGGAAGGGCCAGCAGGTATGGGCACCGACACAGGGTATGAAGGGAGGTGTGTGTATCCTCGTATCCCCCCATTTCATAGGAGAGGTGAGAGACTGGTATTACGACTCAAGGGGACGGTGGGCGTGGGTGGTCCTTCAGTGGGGGGAAGAGGTGTGGGGGGTTGTCATGGTGTACGGTCCGACGGAGATTGGCGCACAACGAAGGCTGTGGGAAAGGCTGCGGACATTGGTGCCGGATGTGGAAAAGATCATTATAATGGGGGAGTATAAATCCATTGCCGACCTGCTGCTAGATGCAGCAACGATTAGGCACTCGGATGCAGATTCGTTGGCACTTGTCAACAACATGATAGGCTTGGGGTGCACGGATGTGTACAGGACCCTATACCCACAAGACTAGAGCTACACATTCTGGGGTAACACAACGTCTAGAAGAAGCAGGATTGACATGATATGGGCAACAACAACGCTCAATGACACACTAGAGCAGGTGCAGATTAGTCCAATGGCTGTGTAGGACCACTCTGTGGTGATAGCGACCTGCAGATTAGTCCAATGCGGGAGGAGCAGGTCGGCCAGGAGCAGGTTGACACAAACTAGATCTTCAAAGTTCATGTACGTTAGAGGAGGATATTAAGCCGGACGAGGTGGAGAAAGGAATGGCAGAACTCCCCCGCCTTAAACCACCAGTACACCCGCACCTAAAATCCCGAAGCTACATGCCCATTGTGCGTCGCTATTTTCTGAGCCTTCTGCGTCTGGGTACCTGCAGTGGGAATTTCGGAAGTGGCACCGGTGCCTGAAGGGAAAAAAAAAAGAAAGGAAAAAACATGCGAGAGATCAATGATGTTGTGGAAGGACGTCACGCAGGCCATATTCAAACGATCACTTTCTAGAATGCATCTGACCACTATTACGGGGAGAGGAAAACATTGCGGTTGTTCCTTTTTTTCTCCTTTTGTGCTTTTCTTCCTTTCCCTGCCAGCAAGGCAGTGCATATCCCTCTTGCTCAAAACGTCCTCGTTGAGGGCATACTCACACTAGCGTCGTTGAAAAACATCCAACCACTTTCATGGCCAAAACTTTGTTTTTTTTTTTTTGTTTGTTCTTTTTTTGTGAGTCTGACAGTTGTGCTCCCCGTGTTCCTCGTTCTGCCGAAGTGCCCTCACTGAGGGTAGTACTCCAAAAAGTGTATCCAACTGCAATCACGGCCAAAACTTGTTTTGTTTTTTGGGGCTTTTTGTTTTTTGTTCTTCTTTGTGAGTCTGACAGTCGTGCTCCCCGTGTTCCTCATTCTGCCGAAGTGCCCTCACTGAGGGCAGTACTCCAAAAAGGGTATCCAACTACAATCACGGCCAAAGCTTGTTTTCTTTTTTGGGACGTACGGATTTGACATGGGCCTAAAATTTTGAAAACCTTCTGACGCTCCGACCCTGCCCCGACCCAGCCTTTTACTTCTTGTGGCGACAAGTTATTTTGCTGCAAGGCTGAGGCCGTGGCCAGCCCATGAGTTTCCCCATGTGCCTCCAAGTGAATCGAGGTACCCCCAAGGCCAAACCCCACCACTAGGCCTCTTTGGGGGTACCTGGACCTTATTTTGACCAAGTACATGCAAACCGAGTGGCTGGTACCACCTCGGACTGCCTCTTGGCCTCCTCAAGCCTCCTTTTTTTTTTCAAAAGTTGCCCCCCTTGTGTCCAAATGCTCAAGGGGCAACCTTACTAGAAAGAAAAAGGCCTTATGGGCCTCTTTCTTGATTTTTATTGTTCCTACCCCTTTTTGGTAGGCTGAGATATTTTTCCATGTCTCGGATCAATCCCAGCCTTGGATCTGGCCGAGATCCAAGGCCAACATAATTATGAGCTACCCCCAAGTGCTCCTTGGTTCAATTTTGAGCCCCTATGCTCACTTTTTCAATTTTTGGTTCATTTGGCCTTCTTTTGGGGCCAAATGCACCATTTCAACTTTTTCCTTCTTTTGTTTCTTTCCATTTTGGGCTGCCAACTCATTCCGGAGTTGGCCGTTTGAGCTGGCCACACAAAAAATGGCCATATACTCTCCACGATGAGATCTGATCTTAGATCCATGACTCAAAAAAAAAACGTTCAACTCCTTTTTGCATTTTTGCCCAATTTTGCTCTTTTTAATTTAGATATTGCTGAGATAATGCCCTTGGGGCATTATTTATACAATCTGGATTGCCCTCCACAAAATTTGGAGGGATGAGGTCACAGTAGGTGTGCAAGTCCCAATAGACCGGCTCATTCTCCTCCACCCTTTTTTCCCCTTTTGTCTCATTCTCCTTACTTTTTCCCCCATTTTTCTTTCCTTTTTCTTTTATTTTTGTTGTGACAAGTATCAAACTGTTGTGCATCCTCTTTTTAGGCCTTAGGACCTCATTGAAGACCAGATTAATGGCCAGCAGTTGGCCATTGCAAATCGGATTGCGATAATAGAGTCCCCATGCTTATGGGGTCTCCCGTTGGCCTCCGTTTTCTCATTTTTGAGCCCCCTTGTGCGCCGATTTTTCCTTGGCAGCTTATTTTCTGCATAGAGCCCATTGAGGCTCTATTTCCTTGTGCCTTGCTAGCCTGAGATATCTCGGACTGCTGGGCAGCCCCTCCTTCCCCCTTTTTCTCTCATTTTTACCTCCTAGCATTCTCTTCTTAGGCTCTCCCAGTTTTGCACTCACAGTGGCTAATATTTTTCACCGTCAAGATCTTGATCTTGATGGCACTGCTTGCTTGCACGTTCTTCCTCTTTTGCTAGCTATGGTTCCCTTGGGACTACTCAAGTCCCTGCCATTCTCCCATACCAGTCTCATTTTTTAGTCCCGGCGGTGGTCCCGCCGGCGCATGTCCCAAATTTCGACTATTTTAATTTGGGTCCATTTAGTCCCCAACATTCTTCCCGGTGACGTCCCATTTTTGTTTGAGGCTCCTTTGTCCCCGGCAGCCTCGCTCCCTTCTTCTCATGGACCTCAAGCGCCGTGAATATTATAGGCCACGATGAGATGCCTGTAGAGTTGTACAAGGGCTTTTGCAACTTCTTCGTTGCCGTGTTGACAGTGACCTATAATGAAGCAGTTAAATCTGACACCCTACCTTAGGGATTTGCGGATGCATACATCATCCTCCTATATAAGAAACGACTGAAAACGGATGTTTGGAACTGGTGACCGATATCCATCCTCAATTCATTGTACAAGATCCTGGCTAAGGTAATGGCCAATCGCCTCAGGGAAATCCTATCGCGCATTATAGACACGACCCAGACAGGATTTGTATCTGGTCGTTAGATCCTTTCCAACGTGATCCTTGCGCAACAAGTCTTGGAGGAGGGGTGCTCTACAGGTAGGGTTAAGGCTTTTGTTTCCATAGACCTGGAAAAAGCCTATGACCGGGTCCGATGGGAGTTCCTCCTGCAAGGGCTGGCACACAAGGGGATAGGAGGTATTTTGTGGGGGTGGGTGCGTACTCTCTATGGTGGTGCAAATCAAGTGGGTTAGATCGAATAAACTGAGGGAGACCAGATCCGTGAGACAAGGCTGCCCGCTGTCTCCCGCTCTCTATGTCATCTACATTGAATCAATGCATGACATATTGAGAGCGGACGATCGACTGGAGAGCTTAAAGGCATGCTGGAGGCGGAGCTGCAATCCACTGCATTTGTAGATGATGCAGGGGCGGTGATTCCCCCGAAGACTCAGCAGCTGGTCATTCTCAAGGAAGATGTGTAGTTCTTCTGCAAGTACTCGGGAGCGTGGGTCAGTTGGGGTAAATCAAAGGTCATTCTCCCTCGGAGAACAGATCGGACGGAAGGGTGGGGTGTACCGACTGTGGGGGATGACGAGAGGATGGTGTTTTTAGGAGCAAATCTAATGCCGAGCTATGGTGGAATTGAACAAATGGCGCTTAGAGCAACTGCGGCGGTGGCTTGACCGAAGGCATGGAGTGCAAGGGGGAGCATCGGTGTGTTTGGGAAGGCCCTTGTTATCAAAAACTCAGTGCTAGCCACCCTTTGTTACGCAGGTGTGGTCCGCATGCGAGGTAGGCGTACCTTCACATATATCAAGAAAGGCAATTCATGCGCATTTGTGGATCAACGATGCCGAAGCGGATGATTCCATATGCAGAGTGGCATGGACCAAGCTCATCCAGCCGAAACGGTTTGGGGGCCTGGGCCTCCTTGACCTGCGAATGTGGATTATTGCCCTGCAACTACGACAACTGTTGTGGCACCTGCTATGAACGATGGGGGCTGCATGGCAAGGTGTCGCTCGGGCCCACCTTGCCTATGCATTGCAAGTGCCCGAGGACATTGTGGATTTGTGCTTATTGGACAACAAGGCAATCCACCATGTCCGCAGGGACACAGTGTGGTCAACAAAGGTGGCACTGTGGAAGAAAGTGCATGTGAGGTGTCGCCTACCTGAAATCACGGACACAATGTTCAACCAACTGTTATTTGGCAATAGGTGAACGTCCTCCTCTTTTGCTTTTTCTGAGTGGTTTCCGGCCTCTGTTCTTCCTCCCTACTCAGTATATTGGTCCAGTTGCCGTCATTCTCGTTGCCGAATTCCATTGTAGTCTCTTTTCTTTTCCCTCTTTTTGGGCTCAAAAACTTCCTATTCCTGCAATCACAGACAAAATAAAATAAACAACACACACACACACAAACCCAGCCAGGCAACAAAGAGGAAAACCCTTCTCCCTCATGGCGCTAGAAATCCCCCCAAGAATGTTTTACTGGCACAGCCCGCGGGGAGCTTATGGATGGAAGTGGGCAGAGTAGGGAATCTACAAGGTGGGCCACCTATGGGATGAGAATCGAAAGGACTGGCGCCCGGATAATGAGTTGGCATTCCTGCAGGGTAGGATGAGGAGGAGGCAGAGGGTGGGGCAAATCCGGGAGGGCATCCCTTCCCGATCGATTGACCTGCTGAGAAAGGATGAGATCACCCCGAGGGAATGGGTGAGGACGTGGGGTGACACTAAACCGGTGAGAATATATAAGGTGGAGCAGGTGTTGGTAGACGGAAGGCTACAGGTCATCGGTTGGTGTGTGAACCCGTTGGGGCAACCCTTGCAGGAGGATGTAGGTGGGGAAGGGAACCCCCGGAAAAGTGTGGACAGGAGTGCAATCGAAACAGTCGCGGTATGCGAGGGAGGGAAGGGGGGGGCGGGACAATACCTCCCCTTCTGTATTGCTTCCAGGCGGCGGGACTTGATATGGGATCCCAGAGAATGGTAATGACCGAGACTAAGAATTTAAAGGACAGACGTGATGCTCCAGAATCTTACTGCCAAGAATATCTATAACTCTTTACTGGAGCTGCTGAACATCTGTGAGGAGCTGAGGACTGGTTGGGCCAAAAAAAGAACTGGATCCCTGACACATATTTTGGCAGATGGACGCAACGAAGGTGGAATGAGCAATGTGCACTTCTGGTAGCCCTGCCAGATCAGAAACAGGCAGGCCTGCTATGGCAGCTGTACCATCTAGCGATCCCAACGGCACAGTGGTTGGCAACTAAGAGTCGGCACAAGGACCAGAGATGTGCAGCAGGCTGTGCACATCTGTTTGTACGACGCCCGATAGTGCGGGCCTTTTGGGAGTGGCGGGCACAAGAGATAGCGGACAAAACCCCACTTGAGGTCACAGAGGAGGAGGATGCGGCTATCCTGCTGGGGGCACTGATGAAAGTGGACAGGACTAAACCAGAGGATCTGATGACAGCTGAAATTGTGAAGGTGGCGGTGTTGTGGGCCTTGTGGACACTGAGGAACGAACGCTGTAGACAGAGTACCTGTCCCCCGCTGCAGGCTTACCAGGACAGGGCGTTGGAAAATATTCGGCTGGCTCTCCTGGCGGATTGGCATCGAAGCAGAAACACAGGAGAAGGGAAGGAAGAACGGTTCTGGGCCAGATGGGGTTCACACCCGCAGCTGCTCCCCGAGATCCCCAAACGTGCCGCATGTTGTTCGGTCAGTTGTTTCTACGCCAAAGGCCCCAGTCAGATATGGAGGAAGAATCCAAATAGGGGATTGATTAGTTAAGAAAAGAAACCGATCTGTATAGTAGTTCGGGGGCGCGGGGGTAGGCGGTAAGGAGAAGTAGATAGTTTGTTTGGAAATTGTACAATATTAGGGGAAGGAGACTAGGGTATGGGGAGTAGGACCAAAGTGTTATGTGCCTGATTGAAACAGGATCCAACATGGCATCCACACGTTCATACACATGTGCAATGACAAGTGACGTTGGAGGGAGCAATCCACACCACACCGGATGATAAGAATACACAGTGAAAGCACACAAATACCAAAAATAGAATTGAAAGGAAAATCAATTTTAATTACCGTCTCTCCCCAAGTCAATCAACAACACAAATTTCCAAGGATCCCAACCACGTTATCAACACCCACGGGCCAATTATTTACAAGGTTTCATTGAAGTATCTAGTAGTCTTCTTCTTCCTCCCTCTTCCTGAAGCTCTAGCTATGGTGCTTGCAAGCACCCAACCTATCAAGCTTGCCAATCGCCACACACCCTCCTAAATCCAACACCCCTCTCTGCACCATTCAAGAAGCCCGCTGCAGATGAAGTGTCCACTCAGCAGAGGAGCGCAGCTCCCAGGATGATGAAGAAGAACAGCAACTCGATGAAGATGAAGATTTGCCACGTCGAAGAAGAAGCATTGAAAGTGCAGCTTCGGTGGCCGCTGACCAAACCCTAACAAGCACACAAATATGAGGAAGCGCTCATCAGCACTTGGGTGCCGAGCCCAGCGCTGTCACCAATGGAGCTGGCCGGCCCCAGGTATGGTCGCCAACAGCATGTGAAGAAGATGCCCTGCGTACATGCCCACAATAACGCAGCAGTGAACCAACGCAACCTCCACCCAAACTGTGGAAAGAAACGCAACGAAAAGAACCCCAAATTCCTCTGCCTCTGCCTACTTCTACCCGACTTCCCAAGACCTACAACACAGCAGCCACCTACAGACCTATCTGGCTGTCCAAAGTTCCTCCAAACAGCAAACATCTATGGCCAAACAGTCAAGATCTTCCTACATGCATCTGGATGGAACCTAGACTAAGGGGACCCCAGGCTAGGACACACAAAAGAAAGACCTACGGGCGTACCAGTTTCCAGAAGGGCCGAAAAGGACAAAACAACAAGGCTGAAAGGCCTAAGACTACAAGGGAGAGACTACTAGCAACAGGTTCAAGGTTCAAGCCCAATAAACCTAAAAAACAGTCAAACACCACAAACACCACAAACACACTACAGGTCACAGGGTCAAGTCCCGCAAGCTGCAAAACTCCGGAAAAGTTAGAAAAGCCCTAACTACTTAGTGTTACACCCGCTGAAACCTGCAATTCATTGCATTCTTACCCCCCCGCGGGGAGCGAGGACCCCGAGCGAGGAGTGTCCGCGAGGAGAACGTTTGAGGGGTGCCCTTCCTGGTCAGCCTCATAGGCGCGCACGATTGAATTCGCAAACTTGAGAAGTTCCTTCCGCGTAAACCACCGATCCTCAGTAGGAGGTTGGAAGCAGGACTTCACAAGGTATTCACAATTGGGGCCTGTGGCCCACTGGTCTTCTAGGGATAGGAGGTCCAAACTGTGGTGGCCTATCAGGAAATGCATCAGTCGGGGTGAAAGGAAGCAACTTTGAGGCATGGAAGACTGGATAGGTCTTTTGATATGAGGGGTAGCTCAGATCTTTTCACCCAGACCCAGTGACCTGCTGTAGAGTAGAGGGAGAGCAATGCTTGTTAGCCTGTTCGATCATCCTCTTCTGGGCCTTGAACATATTAGTTGTAGCTTTCTCTAGGTCTTTTTCATAACTCTGGGTGAACTCTGCAGTGGCAGGAGTTAGTTTAGGCTTGGACTTAACAATAAGATCATCTAGAGGCTATCTGGGATCTATGACAAAGTGTAGCCTATAGGATGTAAATCCTGTAGTGTTGTGAACAAATGTATTATACATTAGTTGTGCCCTGGACAAATGTTTGCCCCAGTCTTGCTGATCAAGCATAATCACAAGATGCAGCAGCCGAAACAGGACCTGATTCATAACTTCGGCATGTCCATTGGCTTCACGATGTCTCCCAAAATCTGGGGTCTCTGTCACTAACAATGGAGGATGGGCACCCAAGGGAAGAGTCTACAGAATATCCCCTGTTGAATTGGATGAGTTATGCAAAGAGTGGTTGATGAGTGCCACGACGCGCCAGGTCATTTCGGCTACAAGAAGACTTCTGCTAACTTAGTACAACGCTTTTGGTGGCCTAACATGCTTGACGATGCAAAGACATACGTGCAGACTTGCCAAATCTGTCAGCGGGACAAGCCGCGTACTCAAGCCCCGCTTGGGTTATTGAAGCCCCTACCCATTCCTGCTGGTCCGGAATAGAGTGTTTCCATGGATTTCATGGATACCCTCGTGACCACCAAGAATGGCAAAAGGCATCTCTTCGTCATAGTGGATAGGTTCACTAAGTACGCTAGACTAATCGCCATGCCAGAGACTGCCAGGGACTAAGCACGTCATCAAGTTGTTCATGGACAACTGCGTGTGTGACTTTGGACTCCCAAAGACTATCGTAGTGATAGAGATGTCCGGTTTACCAGCGAGATGTGGAAGAAGGCCGCTGAACAGATGGGCAGCCAACTTAGATGACTTCTGGGAATCATCCCGAAGCAAATGGGCAGGCTGAACAAATGAACCGTGTGGTGCAGCATCTGCTGAGGCACTACATCAAGCCCAACCAGGATGACTGGGATGAGAAACTACCTCTCATCGCCAGTCTGTACAACAATGTTGTACACAGCACCACCGACGTCAGTCCTAATCAGCTGCATCTGGGATGGAAGCGTAGATCTACTCTAGACTTCCTCCTGCCTGAAAACTGAACTGCCGCAACTCCTGGAACCGTTGAATTTGGTGTCCAGTATGAGAAATTGTTGCAGCAGACTGTCGAACACATCAAGAAATCTCAGGAAGCCATGATTGCTTTCGAGAACAAACATCGCCGACAGTCCACATTTCAGGTAGGGGAACGTGTCTAAGTCAAGGCTAGTGAGTTGGGACAGGAGTTTGGCATCTCTAGAAAACGAATGCCTCGGTATTTCGGTCCCTGGGAAGTCTTAGACATTGTGGGTAATGATTTGGATGGTCCCTCATACGTGATTTGTATCCCTGGTCACGTACGCACTTACCCTATGTTTCATGCCTCAAAGCTCGCACCTTTCGCTGAGACAGAATAGTTCCCATCACGGAGATCTATGTTGCCCCCAACCATGGATGGCCACGTGGACGTCGACGATATCCTGGAGCATAGAGACATGCCTGTTCCCAAGCCAGCTGGCAGGGGTAGGCCRCYTAARCCTGTGAGAGAATACATAGTACGGTTCAGGCATCATACGGATCCTAAGGAAGAGCGATGGTTTACAAGGGAGGAACTGGTCAAGACAACTCCTCAGATCGTGGCCGAGTATGAGAGGAAATTGAAGGGGAAGGCACCAGCATGAAGCATCTCAATGTCTATGCTGCCCCCAACCATGGATGGCCACGTGGACGTCGACGATATCCTGGAGCATAGAGAGATGTCTGTTCCCAAGCCAGCTGGCAGGGGTAGGCCGCTTAAACCTGTGAGAGAATACATAGTACGGTTCAGGCATCATACGGATCCTAAGGAAGAGCGATGGTTTACAAGGGAGGAACTGGTCAAGACAACTCCTCAGATCGTGGCCGAGTATGCGAGGAAATTGAAGGGGAAGGCACCAGCATGAAGCATCTCAATGGACTTTCAAAGCTAAGGGGGATGGAATGTGAGGAACGAGCCCTCACGGGTTCCCTATCAGACATACACATGTTCTGGGCAGAGGCCCGCAGCAAGCCGAGTGCCCGCCCTAAGTGAAGGCGGGCTTGAATATTCATCAGAGGCCAAAATTCGACATTTTTCATATGCTGGTATTCAGGCCCTTGCAGCACGCCAGTTGATTGAGTGGACGCGTGAGCCTCACTAAGCTGCGTCGTACAGTTGGCCCAGGCCTTGGCAGTTGCGCCTGGGCACATACACACAAAGCAGGCCGATGCATCTTGAAGTGGCCACAGGCCTATGCAAAAGCAGTACTGTCGACGTACCTACCCCGGGGTCCTGTGCAAATGCAGCAAATGGCCTAAGTCTGGAGACTGAGGCCGTGGCCAACTGTAAATGGCCTTGACCCTCAACTGTAGTCTAGGGTCTGGGCGCAGGTACTGGGGCCCAACAGGAAGCTACTGGAAGCTTCCAGCCAGGCCACACGCAGCAACGCAGGGGCTGCCACTTCCATATAGGAAGAAGAGCAGCCAATGCAGGGGGATTCTGGCCCTCGCAAGGAAGGCTGTCACGCTGCTGCGCTGTTGCGTTAGAGGCTGCGTGCTGCGTTGAGGCCAGAGCGTGTGAGGGCGTGTGTGTGGTGAAGTGGGGCGCTGCAGGGCAGCGGAGCGCTAGCAGCCATAGCCGGGCTGCAGGGCGCTAGGGGGTAAGAGGGCAGTCGGTGGTCTTCAGGAAGGAGGCGAGTGTGGGTGGACAGGGTCTGATGAGGGGAAGCGAGATACGTACCTGGTACATGGAAGAGGTCGACTATGGTGTTGACGTCATGTACATTGGTCTTCGAGAGGCGAAGTGAGCCTGTTGCGAGAATGCTGATGTAGGTAGGATAGTCAAGTAGTGTAGGCTGGGCGCTCGGCTCCAGACAGAGAGGAGCGACTTTGGATACTGTGTTGGTGTGGCCTGAGGGCTTGAACATTGGATCATTACTTCATTGTATTGCTCTTATGGGATCTCGGTGCATTTGTGCTCTCTGCTTATACACGACTACTTGGACATCTGTGTGATTTCGCAACTTGTTTTTTTGTATATCATTCCTACTCATATTCCTTGCAACTTGGTCATTCTTCTTTCTGTGCGACACGACTATTTGGTTTTCATTAACTTTTCAATGTGATGATGCAATTTGGTTTCTGTCATTCACTCTCGCTCATCTTCCTGGTACAATCACCAAAAATAAACAAGTAAATACATAAAATAAATATATGAATAATAAATGAATGAATAAATAAATAAATAAATAAATAAATAAATAAATAAATAAATAAATAATGCTGAATAAAAGAAAAGCAAATGAACAAAATATGAGCCCTAGGCTTAAAATGTGGTCGTGACCCAGCCGAAGGGGCTACGCGGGCTGGGGGCCGAGGGGAAAAATGTTGCGCCTGAATGGCCCTTGTAGGAGCCCCTAGGATGCTTCACCCTCCCCTCTTTAAGAACCGAACCGGGGGTCAAAGTTGTTGGTCAGAAGGGGGAACCTGAACCTCAGGTGCAGCGGGTGGGTGGAGTCAAGGGTTGCCCTTGCATTTGTTGTTTCCTTTCATAATGTGAGAGGACATCCGGTGTTGTAGCTTGGAGTTCCGCGGGGGTCAGCCAACGATCAGCCTTTTGACTGCAATAGAAAAAGTGTACCAAGTACTCTGACGACTTGTTCTCATATTTTCGCCGTCGGATGATGTTGTCAACGTCCTGGAAGCCATCAATAGGAGGGTCCTGCGAACGTCACCCGGGGAAGTCTTCGCGCTGCGCAAAAAGAAAAGGAGCAAGCTTGGAGGCATGGAAAAAAGGGTGCCATGGTGGATGGGCAAGTGGGTGGGGACCTCAACAACAAATGAGGGCCCGTTTGGCTCATCGCCAATAGTCGCAATCATGTGCAAGGGCCCCATCCATTTCGGGGGAGCTTGCACAAGATATCCTGTTTAAGGCTAAATTTCACGGCCGACACCTAAACAAGGTGGTCTTGCATCAGATAAATGAAGTCGCCATGATCGTCGCTTGCGGCCTCACGTGAAATGATGGAGTGCAAAGTGAAATTGGCTAGCGAGTCATGCTCGAACTGGAATGAGGAGATGCGATAGGTGGGTGGATAAACGAGTTGTAAGGCAACTCAATACCTGAAAGTCGCTTGACCCAATCCTTTTAGTACATAAAGAAATTGTGGGAAGAAGAACTTGTGCGGTTTGATGACTTCTCTCTCCGTTTGGCCGTCGGATTGTGGGTGACGGGCGGAACTCGGCTTGAGGAAAGTCCCTATCCAGCCCCGTCCAGAAGCCGGGCATGAACCGATTGTTGTGGTATAAGATTTCCTTCGGGAAACCCTTGGTGTGTACCCAACCGACGAAGAAAACCTCAGCCAACTCGAGTGTCGTTGCGTGATATCAGCAAGGCAAAAACATGGCGAACTTAGTGAGTCAATCCACCACCATAAGGATGTCATCAAAGGCGGACTTAGCCTGATGATGTCCATTGTGATCGATGTGCACCATCACAATGGGACCATTAAGGGCCACAACTCTCCAAAGGGGCGGTGATTGAGGGGATTGCAACAACAACAAACCTTGCAAGAATCGCAATGGCGGGTGACGTCGGTGATGAGGTCGGGCCAATGGAGACGTTGGCGAAGACGACCCGTTGTGTGGTTGACGCCGAAATGTCCTGCGAGAGGAGTGTCGTGGAACTTACTAAGAAGTTGCGTGTGCAAGTGCCAGTCATTTTGCATGCGAAGAGGATCCTTCGCCCCCCGAATAAAGAAGCAAGTACCCATCTTGGATTCGATAGTATGAACGCGGTGGGTCTAGAAACAAGCATTGCATATGGATGTCAAGAAAGACGAGGTCGGCTTGATAGCCGTGGATGAAGTGTCGTCGATAGTCGTCAATATTCGTCGTTGATATTGAACGTGTGATAGACCTCGAGGCAAAGGTCCGTACACCACAAAAGAACATCCATGAACCGGTTTGACTTTCCTTGAATATGGTCAATGAGGAAGTTAAATTGGTCAATGTATGCCAGCTAACGAGCAATAATGCTATTGGCGGTTGTCTTGGGACTCGTAAAACACAAATGGGTTGTTGTCCATGGCCCACGCATCGGCCGATAAAATAGTTATGCCACTGTTTGATTGTGTGGACGAAGGCCAACAATTCCTTCTTCCGAGCGTCGTTGATGGAGTGAACGGTGAGTACTTTCTTGCTAAAGAACTCGATGAGTGCCAATCCTCGCCATCATGTTGCTTGAGGATGGCGCCAATGCCACAGCCGGACGCATTGTTGCTGATGCACATAGGCAAAAAAGGGTCATAGATGTGCAAGATTGGTGTGGAGAACGAAGCGGCTTTGAGAGCCGGGAAAGCTGATTGTGCCTTATTATCAATGAATAATAGCCCTCGATCAAGCATTGGTAGTAGCCGGAGAGTCTGAGGAAAGAACGTACATCTGTGACATTAGCCGATTCCGACCACTCTTAGATGGATTGGATAACAATGGGCTGCTCCCTTTTGATGTGACAAAATGGCCCAAGTACTCTAACTCTTGACGTACGAACTGAAGCTTGTCGTGGTTGGCCTTGCATTTGGCGCAACAAAGAGTCTCCAAAAACTGGTGGAGGTGCTCGAGACGCTGGTCCAAGGTCCGACTATAGACTAGAATGTCGTTAAGGTAGACAAGAACAAACTGGTCTAACATAGCGCGAAACTCATTGGTCATGGCCGCTTGGAAAGCCGTTGGGCGTTGGTGAGTCTAAAAGGCATGACAACCCACTCGAAATGCCCATTCAACGCGGATTTGTAGTCGTCTTGCAGGCGAATGGAAATTTGATGGTTGCCCATTTTCAAGTCCAACTTCGAGAAAAGCTTTGCGCCGCCCAAGCACTTATGAAGATCATGGATGCTAGGAAGAGGCCTGGCATTCTTGATGGTTTCCGCATTGAGCTTGTGATAGTCAATGCACAAGCGAAGATCCTTGTTCTTCTTCCGAATGAACAGAACTGGTGCACCATAAGGTGGTGAGCTATGAGGGTGGATCCGACCCTTCTCAAGTAAGGTGTTGAGCTGCACATGTAAAGTTGTGAGCTCCTCGTTCATGTGGTAGATGCAACCCTTGGGTGAACAACATTGTCCTCAAGAATGATGTTGTGAGAAATGGGGCGGTCGGGAACTACACCCGTGGGTGGCTGGAAAACATCTCCAAACTCGTTAGGTAACCATGAGGACACTCCAGGGGCCAAACTACAAAATGAAATGGAGGTTGTGTAGTCATGGAGTGATAAAGATGACAATGACGTGCGTGAGTCATTTGAGATAAATAGCGGGAGTGCAAGTGCTGTTGTAGACGATGAGCGGGGTATGTGATTTGATCAACATATGTGTGGCCAGATGGTATGTGAATAATGACATAAATAACCCCAGGAACTAAAAGAGCATCCATTCTTAGGTGATGGGGCTCTGATCAATGCCTCGTAATTGCAGATCAAATTGTTCCGCTCAGGCTGCAACGTCCATATAGTGGAGTTGCTTTTCAAACCAGTGCCCTACATCAGTGAGACTACAGTTCTAGCCATGATGTGCAACCCAGTCAACTCTATTAGGCTGTCGCGCATCGCAGTGATGAGAGGAAGAGTGAGGGGGGTTACCATAGAGAGGATTGTAAGCAGGACATGTTATTCGTGCCACGCCACCAATGCAGATATCCCCGCTCAAATCCCTTTCTTGATTCTCACGTTGTATCACTGACATCGTAGGTAAAGCATTTTTCAAATTCCTGAGAGCTTACGTTCAGGAAAATAATTGGTTTGTAAGACATGATCCACCATGGTCTAGGGTTTCAGGCCCGTCGGCTCAGTATGGGGAGGCTGCTGACATCCATTGCAAGAGGCAATAACCAAAAAGTTTACCAAGCGATGGCTTGGCTAGTATGTAGAATGTCTCCACCTGTGAGTGGGCTCTGGGCAACTGCCCTAGATGTTGGGCACAACTGGACTAGCTATTTTGTTAGGAAGAGGTCATCACCTGAAACTCTGTGTACAAGGTTTATGTCAAGGAGAACGTCCTGCCAGGGTGAGATGAGTAGGAGCACTCTGCACCTGAGTCTGACACACCTTGGGTGGGAAGCTAACTATACTCACTGCGCGGAAGGAAAGGGCAAGAAGTCATGCCCGGTGACCGCCACCACAGGACATGGGCTCCTGAAGGAAAGCCGAAAGGTCAGTCACATAGACAAGCCAAAGCAATATGATCAGTTTATTTCAGGTCAGTTTCAACTCATACCATAACGAAATCATAGCATCAAATGGGACAGACAATGGACTGAAGGCAGACTTAGATTTGTGTGTGTTTGTTTGCTTTTGTGTGTGTGTGTGTGTGTGTGTGTGTGTGTGTGTGTGTGTGTGTGTGTGTGTGTGTGTGTGTGTGTGTTATGATTCTGGTTGTTTGTTGTCTGAGACCAACACTCGCAC